>VMRN01000087.1:571075-585739 GCA_010277015.1 Poeciliopsis turrubarensis | reverse complement strand
TATATATATATATATACATATAAAACGAGACGATAAAGAATATGAAATGTTAGATTTTTTTAAGATTACTGTTAAAACATTATAAAAATGCATACAAATAATTTTCTCGTTATGTAAAAATGCTTTAAGAAAATACTAATTAAAGTGTTCCCCATAAAAGGTTTAGCAACATGATTTTTTGTGTCAGCTGAAAACCAAGGTTGAATGCCGACAAACTGTTTCTTGGTTTATTGTTTACCTCCTACACTGGCCTACATTTGACATAGGATTTCTGTTTTGAAACTCTGCCAGCTGTCGATGTCGTTCACAGGGATGAGTTTGTTTCAAACTGCACCATTATCCTGGTGAGCGGAGCTTCCCGTCTCTTCGTTCGTATTCTCTTACAGAACCCCCTTGTGCTGTCATTTTAGATAAAACAAGCGCCTCTCATGAATAGCCACCGCGGAAGAATACAGGAGGCAGTGCTTCGACTCTCTTATAGCTTGGTGCGGCCGTCTCCGCCTGTTCTTCGGTTGTGTTGCTGTACATTGAATGGGATAGTCGTCAGAAGCTCTGAAGCTCAAAAATGGCAGTGTAAAGGCGTGCGGCAGCAACTTCTGCAGCGGCAAAAACTCGGCAGTGCAGCGGCTAAGTGCACTGGCTATTTCTTGCAAAATGGCGTAAGTATTTTTCATTCATTATGTCACAATTATGAGGCTTTTAGAATGGGCAGTTTTGTGTCTCCCATTGTTGTCTTTGCGACGTGGCCTCGCGTTTTGAAGTTTTATCGATTACACGAAATGTTTTAAATTACAATAATTTAGCGGTTTGGTGTCAAATTTCGGCTGTGGCTGACCAGTTGGTGGCAGTTTATGACGACAGTATTTAATCAAACGTAGGATGCGTGTCGCCTAACTTAGATAGAAGTTCATAAAATAGTTTTTATTATTTAAAGAAGTACTACAACTGCGGAAAAACACGTGCGTATTTAAACAGTTGTCGTGTTTGTATACATTGGACACTGTCAACGTGGCGTGGCCAAAATGGCGCGGGCCGTTTTTTCACCCTCGTTCGACCGCCATGCACAGATGGCACGGTTGTGAAAATGGCGGTCATCCTCCCACATCTTCGCTGTGACTCATACAAAGAGGGCGGAGCCTGTCGCCCAAAGCATGACCAAATTAGGAAAACGTTATTCCCCGGTGGAGGGCGGGGCGTTTCTCATCAGACACGCATTGAAGCTTTAGGCGTTGTTAGCTGGAAGTGGCCTCCGCCCCCAACAGCAGAGATGTAATCAAAATGTTAATACTACATTCCGAGAATTTGTATAGTGAGAAGAGCCTCGTAGCTTCATTCAAGGTAGTGAAAATGTTGAATTGGTTTCAGCACTGACACTGGCCAAACCCGAATTGTTGCGAATCATGTAGCACCATGCTTCATGGTGGATCGTTTCCTTCACTATGTGTTCCACCCGTTTCTTCTCCCAAAGAAATTCCCTCTTTTTGGATTCAGTACAAATATCAAGAATTTTTTATTTATTGTCATGAATGACGTTTTTGGCATAAGTACTTGCTACAATAAATATTCACAAAACTTCTGACTTCAAACCATTCATATGCCAGTTTATTTATTTTTTTATCCCAAAGAATAAACAATTCCCCAATTTCCCCCCCACTCCCACATACACACATAAGAATCGGGGCTAGGTATTACACAAATTTAGAAATGTTAGAGATTCAATCTGATTTACTTTGTTGTGCTATTAATTGACTTAAAGCACATCAATTATTCTAACCTCAGGAAAATATGAGGTCTATACACATAATATAATCACAAGCCCTTAAAAAGTATTTGCTTTAAAGAAAACGATGTGTCTAAACTTTAGTCTGCCTCTGTTTAATAAAAGGTCAGACAGTGAACTAATTTGTCTTGTAAAATGTCCCATACTAAATGCATCAAGTAAAAGCTAGTAACATAATCGATTTAAAAAAAAAAAAACAAAAACCCAAAACATTTAGAATGGGGTCAGTGTCCCGAATGGTATATGACAGAGTTGTATGCCATGTGTTTAATGTGATTGTTTTCTTTTTAATTGAAATCATCAAGTTTTTAATTGTACGAATATATTTTACATTTCTATTAACCATGAAGCAATGCTTTTCCCCCCCCCCAGGTCTCTCTCGGCAACCACCCTCAGCTTTGCTGCCCTCGACAGCAGTACCGGACCCCTCGACTTGCTGACGTCAGATTCCCGTTTGTTTCCCCAAACCTTTTTGAGGCCATTACCGACCAGCAGCAGCCATGACGCTCTCCCAGCTAGCCTTGGAGGACATGGAGGCCCTGTACTTAGGTTTGTGTTTGGGTGGCAGATGTGGCTAACGCTTTATTTCCAATACAGAATATTGAGTATGGACTGTTGACTCAGAGGTTTTGCAAAAATATTCATCTTGTATCTCACTTTGAAATCTTGGCCGGGAGATGTTTGAGAATTAGAGTTTGTTCTTTGGTAGATTTGAGTCTCACGATAACTGCTTGTCCACAGGGTCCTCGTTTTTGATGGCTGACCCCATGGGGCCCCTTCTGGACCAAGATGAAGAAGAAGCTTTTTCTCCTTCCTCCTCTTTCGAGGTGAAGGCGCCTGCTTCGCCCTCCCTCTCTTTCTCTTCTTCCTACGCATCCTCCACTTCTCCTTATCAGACGATGTCATTCTCCCCGTTCTCCTCCACTTCCCCTCCTGCGTCCCCTCCCCTCTCTCATCCCACCAAGCCTGAAGCCGAGCTGCTGTCCCTGCTGGGAGCCAGCGATCTGCTCTGTGGCCACGGAGCAGGTGATGGCAGAGGTAAATAAAAGGTTGCTCAAAAAAAATGTCTGAAATGCTCTTTTCATTGAAGCTTTACCAAAGCTAACAATCTTTTTGTCAACAGATGACGATTTGGGCGACATGGAGTGGATGTCAGAAAAGATCGATTTGAGCGACTTTGACTTGGAATCTCTAATTGGCTCTTGCTCAACCGAGTCGCCAAGCTCCCCTGAAGATCTCCTGGCCTCACTTGATTCCCATATGGATCTAGATTCCTTTGACAAAACCGTCTCATCCCTGCACATGAGCCCAGAACCAGACGTCCCCTCATCTCTTCCAGAAGCCCCTACTGTGGCTGAAGACGAGGTGGTGTTAGATCAGGAACTTGACCTGAAGTCCGAGCCTTCATCACCACACCCTTCGTCATCTCCCGCCTCTCCGGCCTACACGTTGGAGTTGGGGAGTGAAGTTGACGTCTCGGATGTTGAGAAAATGTCCCCATCTGTCGCCACTGCCATCATCTCAAACTCCAGTGAAGTCCTTCAGACCAACAGTCCAATTGTGCTCTCTCTTCCCACCACTCACTTCGTAGTGGTTCTGTCAAACAAAGATGCTCTCCCCAATTTGTCCCATGACACCGCTCAGTCGAGCGACTCCGAAAGCGACTCTGGCATAGAGTCGGCTGCCGGGTCGTCCCCATGTCACCCGTCCCCCCCAAACTCACCCGTCGCCAGTTCCTCCAGAACCAAACCCTATTGCAAACCAGAGCCTACCTCTCCCAAAACCCCCAAAGTCAAATCAGTGTCTGGTGCGCCCAAGGTGGTGGAAAAGAAATTGAAAAAGATGGAGCAGAACAAGACGGCCGCCACTCGCTACCGGCAGAAGAAGAGGGTCGAGCAGGAGCAGCTCAGCTCGGAACTGGAAGACCTGGAGAAAAGAAACAACGAGCTGAAAGAGAAGGCGGAGTCCATCAGCCGAGAGATCCAGTACCTCAAGGACCTGATGGAGGAAGTCCGCAAACACCACCGCGGGAAGACCGCCTCAGTTGCCTAGACACCAGGATACGGCCCAATCTCTGCAGTCAAGAGTCGTGGCGTCTTGAGTTTCTGCTTCCGTGTTCGCGCGCTTTAGCGAAGTAAACTATTTTGTAGCGTTAGGGAATTAGAGGTTGGTGTGTGAAGGTGTTGAAACAGAGTCCTGACAGGGAATGTTTTAGAGTTTGAGAAGAGTATGGAAGTTAATGAGATTAGCTAGGAACGGGGGGCTGAGGGGTAGTTAGGTGAAGCATCTGTACATGCTAGTCTCTCAGTCCCCTGTTTGAACTGTGACTTTACATCACCACCTGTACAAACGGGCAGCTTCTGCGTTTATTTTGTAGACTAGGAATGCAAAACGGGAATCAAAGTAGCTCAGTTGTCAACCAGACCCAAGAGTAGTAAGTGATTTTTCTGCAAAGTATGATCTTCCTGCCACCTTGACGTTGCAGAGTTCTTTTTAACCTGCTGTAAACCCCCAGTTTCATCTTCCTCTTGACAGCTTCAAGTCCAGAAAGGGGCCAAATTTCAAACAGTTGGTCAAATGTCAACAAGAATTTGTGTAAATAGTTTTTTTTTTTTTTCTTTTCTCCCCCATCACTTGGTTGTGGATTTGTGACTATTTAATGGTAGATAAATCTTGATGTCTGCTGTAGTTTCCTGACTTGATGCACATGGTTGGCTTGTAAAACGCATTGCTTTTGGGTTGTTTCCTAATAAAGATCTATCGATGCTAAACATGACGTTCTGCCTCCTGTCAATATGATTGGCAATACATTTGAGCCATACACCAGCCTACAGTATGCTGGTGCACTTAAAAAATTCAATATGTACATAGAAAAGGCATGAATAGCAGCAGTTTCAGGCACATTTGATCCTGTTAAAGATTATTACCTACCTACTATAAATCTTGACAACATCGAACGTGGAAGATTTATAACGTTTGTACTCTGACATAAGTGAGATTATGTAGCAATAATCAATTTACAACAGATGCCATCTCAAGGCATTTAAATGTAATTTCTATTCAATCATATTTCAGCACTAGCAGTCATCTTCCATGACCGACTGGGGGTTGGAGAAGAAGGCATAGACTAGAACCGATACAGGAATAGCTGATACTTCCTGTATAAAAAAACTGGTTAAATCTTAAAGTATGTTTGTGCTGCAGCCATTCTGTTATAGTCCTGTGGTGTGAGGCACAAAAAATAACAGTGGCAAGTCTTAAGCCAAATGATTATTTAATTATACATGGTGTCACATCTGAAAGGAAAGATGCATTGGATCGCACCAATGAAAATCTTCCTGTATTTTTTGCCAGTGCCCAACTGCTTAGAGTGGTGACATCTAACCGTTAAATTGTGACAGTGCCAATATGTTTTATGTTTCTACAAACTTCAATCATCCAATCGACTAAAAGAAACAAAATTGAAAAGGCAAAAACTTACTAAATGTGCTACAAGGAATTTAAAACTTCCAAATAGGTGCTACACATTAAATACATCTTCAAACGTTATCTGAATTGCTCTAATTAGAATTGGTTAGTGCTAAACTTTCTTTTGAATTGAAAAGATTGTAAAATGCAAGATGTACTCAGATTGCAGCTTATGGGGGGGAAGGTCTCGCGTTCACACCTCGCGCCAAAAGCACAAGGTGTTTCTCGTTTCTCTGCCGTGAAACGAGAAGCAGCACAGCTGGAGGGAAGCAGATTTAGATAGAGGAACTTGTAATTCTGGAACCAGACGAGTCTGTCACATTATGAGAGACAGGAAACAGAGAATGTTCCGACTACTACAGGCCCCACACACGCCAGGTCGCATTTCACCTCGTGACAACAAAACTGTTGACCAAACACGAAACAGCAGCTGCAGAAAGTACCACAAACAACGTTTCAAATTTTTACTGTATGTGATCACAATATTCCCCTTTTGTTGGGGAATGAAGTATTTGCTTTAAATACAGCTCAGTTTGCTGACTTCTCCTCAGCAGCTGTGTAAATTTACTAAAACTCCTTTAAGCACACGTCTGCACCATAAACTTCTCCTTGGCGTATTTGGCAGCAGCAACAATCTTGTCCTCTTCAGAAAGACACAAATAAGCACCGCAGTCACAAAAAGTATCCGATATACATAACAATCTTGAAAAAAAAAAAAAAAAAGAAAAAGAAAGAAAACCTGTTTACATATTCAATCAAAAGAAATATTCAATATTCAATTGATGTTTGAAGATTTTTTTTTACTTATTTATTTCTGGAAAAGAAATTCATGTGATTGTATTTAAAGAACAAAGCTAACCTGGTGCTCATTACACAGATTATGAAAACAAAATGTCAATTCCAGCTAAAAGTCAGGACACCCTGCCCTGAATAATGTGTGTTACCCACTTTTCGCTGGAATAACCCTGATCTGTGCTGACTACGGACAGTGCGCCCTGACGCCAGCTCTGATGTGAAACCGAGTTAAGACATCTTGCCAGTTTTGTGCGAAACGCAGTCACAAATTGCTCTTTAAGTCTCCACGTAATGATGAGCGCTCGAGTTATTATGAGGAAAAGTTTGAAAATGTTTTACTGAGATCACACAGAGATTTGGAAGTGTCCAGTTGCACCTCACCAGGAAGTATTGGCATTTAGGATTTTTCAACGTCACGTTTCCTGCCTTGTTCCAGTCAACGGGCGGATAATGCACATGATTCCAAGAAGAAAAGAAATACAGGCTACTCTTGTTCTTGTACATTCCTCTACATACAAAAAAAAACAAACAATGAAAGCAGCTTCAGCTGGTCCTGTGCCTGCACATTTACATTCACGCATGTTTGTTAATAGAAGGGAGATAAAAAAAAAAAGGATGACCTTGTTCAAATTATGCCGAATTTGGACACCGAGAAACTTAAACTACCAACATACATTTTCTAAACTGTGTAAAATGAAGCATTTACCCACTAATCTAAATGTTTTTATTTTTGATGCCATTATGATGAGAGATTCTGTAGCAGTAAATCATTTTTCTTTATTGGTAATAATGGTTTACTTTGAGAGGAAGGAGGTTGAGGTGTTAAAACTTGTTGACTCAAAAGTACAGGTTCTTCTAATGTTTTGTCTTTTGATAGTACAGGGGCCAACGTCCACAGCATGTTGGGTAATTTGGGTTCTTCTCTGAATAGGCGTTCATCATAACTAGTCCACTGAGTTCCCACAGACTCAAACCTTTTACGTCATCGCAGAGTCGAGTGTAAATATTGAGTCCAGGGAAAATGTCGTCCTGGAGACACCTGGTGCAGAATGAACTTCCTCAATAATACTTGGTCTGGTGTGCATGAGTCAGCATGAATAGTCTTAAACTTCAACATGAAAAGATGATCAGTTTGACTGTCAAGAAACCTTAACATTTTATTTAGGTACACCTTGCTAGTAAAGCCCTACATTTCCATTTTACCGTACTGCCTTTATTCTTTATCGGATGGATTCAATAAAGTGTTGTGTGTCTCATGTAACACTTGCAACTGTTTGCCTCAAACAGTTGCAAGTGTTTGAGGCAAACACTTTTGCAAACACTAATTGCAACTGTTTGCCTCAAACAGTTGCAATTAGCTAAAAATTAGCTAAAAATTAAGCTAATTTTTAGCTTAACCTCCATGATGCTAATCTCAAATTTCACCATGTCACCAAAGTGCTCTACTGGACTGAGATGTGGTGACAGGAGAGTTGGAGTTCAAAAGAACAGCTTGAGATAATTTGAGCTCTATTCTGACGGGATTGTTCTAACGGAAGCAGTCATCAGAAGAGAAGTTTGCTGTAGTTATGATGGTGTAGATTTTGTCTTTGACATTTCCTGGGTGTTCAAACAATGATCCGATGGTACTATTGGTAGTATATCATCAGCATAAGCTTTAATTGTCAGAACACAGGATGGATCCCTGCTTTTGTGTCAAATTTTGACCCTACCGTCTCAGTGACACAGCTGAGACTCACTGGACGAGGGAAATGTTTTCCCTAATTTGTTGGTGTCCAGTTCGGGTCAACATGAGTGAACTGCACTCAGGTAACTACAGCCAGCCGACATACCACATGGTTTGGTCTTCATCTGCTTCAAAATTCTCCTAAAATTACCTGACCAGCATGTTTGTCTCCAACAACTGTGATACAGTCAAAGTCAAACAAATCCCTTTGCACTTCCTCATTCAGATGCTCAGTCGAAACTCAAGCAAGTCTCCTTTCCCACTTTTAGACGCTGATTGAACTGGTGTACCTAATAAAGTGTTCATTGACTATTTTACTTCCTGGTATTGTCTTCACTATACAGTTCAGGGTTGAAGCCTGGTGTAAATTCACTTTACCTATTTCTGATTCATGCCCTTTGCAGCATATACTTTAGTGTTCGAAATATTACAGTTCAAGCTGTAGGGACTGTCCCGAGCTTTTGGCATTTGCACGGCCAGAATGGGGGAGCTATTTGTAGCTCGTCTCCTGTAGGGCAGTGACACCCTCTGGATTTTAACATGTCTATTTCTGACTGATTTGAAATGCAACAGAGGCAGATGGATAGTGCTTCGTGGCTTCAGCTGCAAGTTTAGTGAATTTGAGAATGAAATCTAGAAAATTCTTCAGTCTTTTTTTTTCCTTTATTAAAAGGAATTTAACCCAATCATAACCACTAAAAATGCATTGGTTTTTTCTCTGCATGTAGTTTTAGGGGAAACTATAAATTCCGTGTTAAAAGGTTTTACACCTTTTCCTGTTGTGGGCAACGGGGCCTGACGGATACCCCTGGTTAAACGGACGGCGGAGTCCGGCGAAAACAGGCGCTTAAATTCCGTGACAAAAAAAAAAAAAAATACCACTTGATATTTTATTCTATGTTGCATGACTTTTTGTTTTGTATTTATGATGTAAAGCACTTTGAAATGCCTTGTAGCTGAAATGTGCTATACGAATAAAATAAAAAAAAAAAAAAACTAAACTGAAACACTGAGCTCCTTTAAATCAAGTCTAAAAACCCACCTGTTCAGAGTTGCCTTTGATGATAGAAACTGTAACATTGATCAATGTATCAGATGTGTATTGATGACTTTCATCATCATATCTGACAAACTGCAATGTCTACTGCTTGTTTCACAATACATAGTTCCCCCAAATAGACACAAGTGGGGGCTTGTCCGGGATTATATTGAATATGGCAACAAAAAAAAAGTGGGCGTTTTTAATAAGTGGTCCTACCTTACAACAGTCTAATGTCTGTGGAAAAGATGATTTATGTGAAATTGTTTCACATCACGGTGCCTCTGTGTCTAAGTCTGCTCAAAAGTGAGTAAAAATCTCTAGTTTTTTATAGCTTGGTCAAAAAATATATTATCCTTTGCTGTCCAACGAGGACTTAGGAGACTAACAGTGATGTCACATGAGAACTATTATTAGTGATTATATTATATTTTTGTGAGGCAAAAGCACCTTAAAATGCTTTATTGCTAAAATGTGGTTAGGTCAAAGTGTTTGAAAACATAGCCTTTAGTTCTTAAAAACTTTCTACCTTTACTTTGAATTCATATTCCAATAATGATAAGTTTCTTCATCTATAATGTTTTTATGTCACACAGTTTTAGGGGATATTATATGAAAGGAATGAATTAGACCTGGGAGATTTCTCCGCTTACAAGTCAGAGGCTTGTTTGAGGCTACGGCTCACACAGTTTACTGTAAATAAAGTTGATTGTGTTTGTTGAGAAAAAGCTCACGGTGCTTACGATCTAACTGCCAAACATGTTCACCTG
Organism: Poeciliopsis turrubarensis; assembly: GCA_010277015.1. NCBI lineage: Eukaryota > Metazoa > Chordata > Actinopteri > Cyprinodontiformes > Poeciliidae > Poeciliopsis > Poeciliopsis turrubarensis. The sequence goes on along the minus strand of VMRN01000087.1, from coordinate 576,161 downwards.
CAAAAGATATTTTAAAGTAAGCCTTGTTGAAGATATGTTTTACCAGGAACAAAGCATTTCAGCAGATAAATATGTTTTTATTGAAAAGTAATTTTGTATTCTAATGTCAGACCACTTTTTTTTACAGACATAATTCAGATTGCACCGTGCGACAGTAGCAGCTGTATTTCAGGTAAAGGTTCCATATGTGATCTTGTTCTTCGTTCAAACCATCAAAAATCCCCTAAAAATGATCAAATGCACAGCAGTTCTGACTGAAGCAACCGCCTGCTATTAAATTAACTGGGTGGTTGGTCTTTCAAAAGCCGTCTTTATGCGTTTTCCTCTCTACTTTATTTTTGTAATGAATAAAGTTTTTATTTCTCATCAAAATGAACGTCTTCTCTGTTAGAATCTGGATTTTCCCTGCAGTCTCAGGGGTTCAGTGTTGCTGTATCATCTCCTGTGCACTTCAACAGGAAAAAGCACTTTTTTCACCCCCCCCCCTTCTTAACACCTTTGCCTCATACCAGTATATGAAAGAAGAACGGAAACTTCTTTCAGGCTAATAGAGGAAAAAGCGAAGCGGGCGTCGATAAGAATTTTCACCCTTAATCAGACATCGCTTGTCTTATGCAATTTCCTTGAAATATTTCTTCATTTTGCTCTTTCTCTGTAGCGTACGTCTTTCTTCTATTTTTTTTTTTTTTTTCAGCTTTACCAGAAATGAACCGGAACTCATCTGAAACCTTTGAGACCAGAAAGACAGTATCATTGCCTCAAACTTGGCAAAAAGAAAAAAAAAAGGTGTGATTTCAGAGTGGTTTGTAATGCGACGTTCATCGCCAAAAGTTTGTAGAACAGACTTTCCCCTCTGAATTATGCAGTTTTCTGTAAAGATACCACAAAAAATAAAAATAAAAAATAAATAAATAAATAAATAAAATTCTCCCATTCTGGTTGTAATAAAATGACAACATTCAACATTTCAACACAGCCGCCATTGAAACACCAACATTTCGGTTACGTCTTTAGGTGTGTCTGAGTCGCCCTCTCTCCTCCTCAGCCGGGGGAATCGGCCACGACTTCGGCTGACATCGTCCACAGAGGAAACCTGAGCGGCTCAGCTCCTTACTGAGGTCATGGGCTGCGGGATTAGGAGGACAGATTTACTCCTCCAAAGTGGGACAGCATCGAAGTCTTTCTGTGAAGACGCTGGCAAATAATCTGAATTTGGTGCTGAGACGTAAATGTGATAGTGTATCAGGGCAACATCAGCATAGAAGGAAATGTCTGAGTTGCAAAAGTCCAAAATTTGGTTTAAAATAAATAAATAAAATTCAAAAATTTTGAGATTAATTTCAGATATTTTCTAGAAAAACTTTGGAGATTTCTGAGTCTCAAATAACAAACATTTTCCAATTGTGACGCTCTAGAATATTTTCATCTTTTCAAACTCAGAAATGATTTGTTTTTTTTTTTCTAGTAGATTTATGACAACATAAATCTTCTACAGTTTTTCTGACAGAGTTTGGACTTCTTAAACACAGGTATTTCCTTGTTTTCTTTTTTAATCCCATTTTATAAAATTCCTGAAAGTAATCTAAAACTTTTTAAGTGTTTTCCAGCAAATTTTTCGAATTTTCACACTCAGAAATCCCCAACCTGAACCCCACCTTTTTTTTAAATCTAAGATTACAGGCTGGGGGTGAATCTATTATCTGGTTGGGCCTTTTTTCAGCGATACAATAGAACAGGAAAGGTGAGGTTTCTTGTACGTCCAATAAAAACAGTGAATGAATGGGTAGTTGTGTGTGTCACCATGATTCACTGAGTCATTCTGAGTAGTGTGTGTTGACATTCTGTTGTAAAAGCATGTTGAGTAAATGGGGAGGTTCTAAATGTGTGAAGAACGTAAACAGAAAGTGATTAGTGTAAATGCTTATTCATAGAAGTGGACCTTTTTTCTTTTATAAAGCTGAGAACATTTAAATTCCTTTGCTCGTGGTTTTTGTAGCTCAAAGGCGCCCCCTGTGCGTCACTTCTTATGTCTGCAAGCGACATCTTCCACCAAAGTTATATAGAAAGAGGACAAAGATTTAAAAATGTCAAAAATAATTTCTGTCTCTTTTTCACATTTGACAGTATAACTTTCTCTGATCAGAGATTTGGTTAGGACCTTCACGGCTTTCTGTCTTAAAACCAGATGAAGACAAACACTTGTGTGAAGTGTGCTCAAAAATAACAATAATATGAATTTTAAAAAATTAATAAATAAAATTTTTTAATTTTGTCTGTAAGTCAACTTACGCAGGAAAAAAGGGATTTTATGTTAAACGGCCTGCCATAGATTCATAAACTAGATTCTTTCTAGTTTATGTTTTGGTTTTGTTACTGCTCTAAGTGTGTTGTTGCATATGCTCCTGTTAACGATGAATCGACTACAAAATCATTTGACGATTATTTCAACGATCGATATTTTTATCACGTTGCATCCAATTAATCGTTTCGACACTACTGCACGCATTACAGGACATATATATATATATATATATATATATATATATATATATATATATATATATATATATATGGGCCTACATATATATATATATATATATATACATATATACATCCATCCATCCATCCATTTTCCGTCACCCTTCTCCCTAATGGGGTCGGGAGTTGCTGGTGCCTATCTCCAGCTGCGTTCCGGGCGAGAGGCGGGGTACACCCTGGACAGGTCGCCAGTCTGTCGCAGGGCAACACAGAGGACAAACAGGACAAACAACCACACACACACACACTCACACCTAGGGAGAATTTGGGAAGGCCAATTAACCTGACAGTCATGTTTTTGGACTGTGGGAGGAAGCCGGAGAACCCGGAGAGAACCCACGCATGCACAGGGAGAACATGCAAACTCCGTGCAGAAAGACCCTGGGCCGGGAATCGAACCCAGGACCTTCTTGCTGCAAGGCAACAGCGCTACCCACTGCGCCACTGTGCAGCCACCATAACATTCAGTTCCTCACATTAATCTGGGAACATGTAAATATTTGTTTCTGCAAAATCAATACAGATGAAAAGGCTGCAAGCTGTCTCAGAGAATGATAGAATGAAAGAAGTGATAGAAGTCTTTTAATCCTTTCACCCCAGAAAATCTGCCTGCAAAGGCTTGAAAGGTAATATTTTTCTTTTGTGTTGTTGCCATGTCTGGAAATCATTCTGCTCAATGATCTTCAATGGGAGCCTTCTGTTTCTTGGCACAAATTTAAATAAAGAAACAAGCACAAAAACACTGCAACTACTGAGTCTGTTCATTTCTCTCCTTTCTTGAGGTTTATCAAAAATATCTCTTTTGAAATGTCAAAGCCCAAAGAAAGTGAGTTGATTTATTTAAACAGAACCTGAGTGTGCTTTTTAAATTACAAAATTAAACTCCACCTCTTACAAATAATTTATGTTGTTTATGTAATTAGGGAATTGGTTAAAATAAATGAAATACAATAAATGGGAAAAATTGAGGTCATAGTTAATGACTTAACAACCAAAGAAGATTTACCTGACAACTGCAAGACAATTAATCAAAAATGAGTTATGAAGTAAACAAAAAAACTTTGAAAGCCCCTTGAAAATAATTATTAAGAACACTTTAGAGAAGATTGTAGAAATCTGGCTTTTTGAAGACTAAGACGAAACAGGAGATGAATTTAAATGTTTACACAATATTCAGCTGTGTAAAGCATTTGTTGTACTAAACTTGTGTCTTTTTCTCACTTTCTGTTTTTTGTAGGAAATGCCTTTGTGGTTAGCCTGGCCTTTGCTGATTTGGTGGTGGCCATCTATCCGTACCCGCTGGTCCTGACAGCCATCTTCCATAATGGCTGGATTGCAGGTTACATCCACTGTCAGATCAGCGGCTTCCTCATGGGCCTCAGTGTCATCGGCTCAATCTTCAACATAACTGGCATCGCAATCAATCGATACTGCTACATCTGCCACAACCTCAAGTACGACAAAGTTTTCTCCAGCAGTAACACTATGTGCTATATTATGCTTGTCTGGATGCTCACAATCCTAGCCATCGTGCCCAACTGGTTTGTGGAGTCACTGCAGTACGACCCGCGGGTATACTCCTGCACCTTCGCGCAGTCGGTTAGCTCGCTCTACACCATCACAGTGGTTGTGGTGCACTTCATACTCCCCATGAGCATTGTCACCTACTGCTACCTGCGCATCTGGATTCTGGTAATCCAGGTCAGACGGAGAGTAAAGCCGGACTCACGGCCCAAAATCAAACCCCACGACCTTCGCAACTTTCTCACCATGTTCGTGGTGTTTGTGCTATTCGCCGTGTGCTGGGCGCCGCTGAACCTGATCGGCCTGGTGGTAGCGCTGGATTCCAGGCTAAGCCGATCCATCCCAGAGTGGCTGTTCACAGCCAGCTACTTCATGGCATACTTCAACAGCTGCCTCAATGCCGTCATCTACGGCGTCCTGAACCACAACTTCAGAAAGGAGTACAAGAGGATCGTCCTGATTATCTTCAAGTTTCACTGCTGAGAGAAAATCCCCAGAGCGAGAAGTGTTTTTTTTTAACACCCAAGAAACGATTATTAAAAAGCCATGAGCAAAAGAAATAAAATACTACAAGAAAAGGGGACAAATACAAACAACACTGTGAAAGGAAGAAGCAGGAACATGTAGTATAAGAGAAAAACAGCTCCAGGTGAAGAGGAGGACAAAGAAGAGGTCAAATAAATGACGCCATACTGAGAGTTATCAGTGCTGCCTTCAGGGAAACAGAGATTTTAAAATGTAGCGAGTCAAACTGAGACCAGAGATTGAAAGTAACTCTTAGTAATTTGTCTCCTCATAACTGTCTTTAGTAAGGGGGTCATTACTCATTGGTGAATTTTGAAAGTTCTTGGCTGCTCAAATTTTAACCAGCATCACAATTCATTTAAATGTTGGAACATCCAAATATTATGTCCATTCTCCTCCATCTGATTAATTTTAACACAGAACATGCTGCTGAATTTCTAAGAAACTGTGAGCTTGTGTAAATGATTTTTTGGATGGTAAAAGGTGGTAAAAAAAAAAA
>VMRN01000087.1:477156-569740 GCA_010277015.1 Poeciliopsis turrubarensis | reverse complement strand
TTTTTGTGTCGTAGATCAGAAATCTTTAACACTGTACAAAACATTTTGAGAAATCAACCCAGAACTCAAAATGTGATGCTTTACTTCTTCTTAGAGGGAAAATCCTCCAAGTGTTTTCTATACAATGAAACAAAGTTGTGTGTAATAAATAAAGGTTTTCTGCAGCTGTGATGCTGCTGGGAGACGTGGTGTGAGAGGTCAATGGGTCACGGTGAAAACCCCTGAGGATCTACAAGGCGGTCAGGAGCGACGCCATCGACACGGTGGTGCGGAGAGGAAACGAGCTCTAGAAACTCCGAGTGACACCTGAACACATCGAGTGATGAAACTGTGAAACTTGATGCATTAATGTGAATACTTTTACACAGATATAATGAAAGTTGAAGTGTGGACATATTTTAGCAGCTTTACTGTTAATTTCCCAAACAGAAATTTTAAAAATGGACTCATTCCACGTAGGAACAGAAATAACTCCCAAAGTGATTGGGCTGCATTTAGATTGGTTGATAAAATAAATAACATTGCAGTTATACTGTGAGCTGGGGGTGATGATAAGGAAAATGCTGCATCACATGACGTACAAAAAATAACATGAGGTAAACATTGTTTATATTTTCTCTTTTTATTTATATGTAGCGGTATTGTGTGCTAGCAACATTACAGTCTATAATGGGATTAGATTGTGCTTTGTGTATGGTAGTGAAAGTTAATGTGGGTGGTTAGCAGCCGTTTGAAGAGTTAAATGGGCAGTTTTATGTGTTTTCCAGACACATTTTATAGCACAATCAAGGCTATGCTACCTTCAGTTGTTGCAATAACGCTGTGTTGCGTGACTCAGAAGAAATCTGACTTGGTAATTTAACGCCTTGAAACTGGGTCTCTGTCTCTTTAAGAAACTCTTGCTCTTCAGGAAGTCATCCCAACATGACTCCTCTATTAACCCTCTAACAACATTTTTACTAGTGTTTCCCTGAGCAGCAGTTCTTATCATGACTTCACCAGATGTGCAGTTGCGCCAGGTGTTTGCTAACTTTTGCTGGCTAGTCTGAAGGAGCTGAGTGGGGGTATTGCAGGGGAGGGATTTCTCTGTGAGGCTCTGTGAGGTGGAGACTCAAAAACTTTGAAACTACAGCTCTTAGGAGGGGCTTTGTCCTCCAAGGCGGGGCTCGGTCCACCCAGGTGTTTTGCACAGCTGGATGAAACTCCTTAAAATGAAAAATGATTGGAATTTAAATGAAATAGGGGTAAAGATTGACAAATATTTAGGAAACTCATATTATAATTATCTTTAAATATATTCAGATGGTTCTAAAAATTTAAAAGGATGTGTGGGAATAGGAACATATATACCAGAGTTTAAAATTGACATTTCTAAAAGATTATCTGATCAACTATCTGTATTCACTATCTGGGTAGAGGAGGCTCGTCCACACAGAGTAGTAATTTGCACAGATTCCAAAGCAGTAATAGAAAGTATTCAGGGAGAAGGAAATAATAGGAAAGATCTAGTACTTGAAATTCAACATAGCTTATCTAGATTTAATAGAGATTATATAGAGGCATTGATATTTGGTTCTGTTGGGTGCCAGCACATGAAGATGTAAAAGGCAATGAAAGGGCAGATAAATGAGCAAAAAGGTCTTTAGATCAGGCAATAAGGATTAAAATATGTATTGGGAAGAGGGAAGGAAAATCAATTATTAAGAATAAAGAAATGGAAATATGGCAAAAAAGGTGGAACGAAGATAAGAAAGGAAGGAAATTATATAAAGTACAGAAGTCAATATTAAGTTGAAATATTAAGGAGCGAAATAGAAGGTAATAAATAATAATGATTAGATTAAGAGTAGGGAATACATATTTAAATGATACTTTATATTTAATAGGGAAGAAAAATAATGATATGTGTGAAGAATGTGGAGAGAAAGAAAACGTAGAACATGTATTGATGAACCATAAAACATATGAACGTGAAAGGGAGAAATTGAGAAGAATAGTTGGAAAGACAGATCCAGAATGGAGTTTGAAAGGAATACTGGGAAATGATGGAAATATAATGGATATTTGTATATTAAGGAAAGCATTATTTATTTATCTTCAAAATACGAAATTAAAAAATAGAATCTGACTGAAGTAAAATATTGTTGCTACACACTCGTGTACAGTAGGTGGCGGTATGCACCTTAAAGTTGCTTGCGATCCGCTTTAATAGAAAAGGAGAAGAAGAAGCAGAAGAGGAACTCCGTCCGTATCTCTTCCTTCTCTGGACCGGGAGTTTCTGAGGCGGGTTCGGAAGTGTTGGACCTCTCGGGTCTCGGATGGTTTTTCACCCATACAGGCTGCATGCTGGTTCGGCTCCTTTTCCGCAGGTAAGTGTGAACTTTAACCTCTGGCAGGTTGACTGAATGCGCAGGGATCTTCGCGTGTAGAAATGAGTATTCTTGGCGGCGGGATGATACATTATAAATGCTTATTTTGTTAAACACAATGTGTGGCAACTGAAGTGGTTCTGAAGGCGGTTCGGCTCCCCCTTTGGAGGTTCGCCCAGTAAAGACGCGAGCCAGTTCCGACCCTCGAAATGAAATGACGGCTTTTCTTTTACTCCGAGAAACTCGGGGCTGAGGGGGAGTTGGACACCATGTCGCGGGGACGCGCATCGCTCCAAACTGTCGCAAATTGATGAAAAAAACCCCGGAAACTTTTGAAGTAATTCGTGACATTATCATGTTTCTTAACCTGCGTTCCCAGTTTGTTTTTTCCCCAAATATTGTCTTGTTGATATGAAACTCTGTTTCATATCAGAGTGAAAGGAAGGAAATTATATAAAATACAATTTATTGGGGTAAATTAACCATTTACCCCAATATTTGGGGTAAATGGTTAATAATTCGCTTTGCCGAAACATTCGTCGCCCTACTAACATACTCACACTTCTTCTCCGAGCTACTAGTATAAGTTACATATTAATAGGACAAAAATGAGGGAAAATAGACCATGCAGATATTGGCAGGCGCAGAAATCGTACTGCCAAAAAAAATGCATCTCCACCTAAATTAAAAGACTTAAGGGTGACATAAAATTTTCTACATATTGATACAAGCTCTCTGTTCTCGCGTTTAAACTGTTACGTTGTTAAAACAAAAAGCAGGAAATTTCAAACGGAGCGGAGAGTATGCTGACTGAAACATTCGACTCTGATGCGTCTCCATACATGTGCCAGTACCGTATTTATTTAAATTCATTTGCGAAATAAAACCCGCCGTTTCAGGGAAACGCGATAATGTTACGAATATATTTAAAAGTTGCCTCTTCGGTCATTTAGTTCAGTCCGTTTTCTCATAAATATGCGACAGTTTAGAGCGACGCGCGTTCCTCTGCTCGCGCTGGTGCTCTGGCTCTTTCTAAGTCGACAGGTATCCCTCCGCGATGCGCATTCTGCCGTAGAGTAAAAACTGACTGATTTTATTTGTACGCTCTTTATTACACCTGAGTGAAGTTGGCCCCCCACCTTCTTCAAATCAGACAAGATTGGTGTCAAACGTTTGTGCTGGTTTGTGCAGCAACAATTTTCGTTTGTGCTGCTATCATTTGAAAGATATAAAGAAATGTTTTTAGAGGTCATCAAAGGTCAACCGGCCCCCCCACCTTCTTGGAATCAGACGAAATAGGTGTCAATCAACCCGGCTACGTTTGTGCTGGTTTGTGCAGCAAAATTTTTTGTTTGTGCTGCTTTGCCTTTGAAGATATGAATGAAAGGTTAAAGGTCAAAAGGTCAAACAGCCCCCCCACCTTCTTCAAATGAGACAAAATTGATGTCAAACGTTTGTGCTGCGTTTGTGCTGGTTTGTGCAGCGAAAATTTGTAAAAATGAAAAGTGATTTTTTTTTCTAGGCCACATCACTTTTCACTTTGTACAAACCAGCACAAACGTAGGACAGTTGATTGACACCAAATGTATTTATTTTTGCAAATGTGAGCAGGGCCAGGGGAATGGTTGACCTCTGATGACCCCTGGAGATCATTTTTCTTAATATCTTCAGAATGATACCAGCACAAACAAAAAAGTTTGCCGCACAAACCAGCACAAAAGCAGCCGAGTTGATTGACACCTATTTTGTCTGATTCGAAGAAGGTGGGGGGGCCGGTTGACCTTTGATGACCTCTAAAAACATTCCTTTATATCTTGAAAATGATAGCGGCACAAACGAAAATTTTTGCAGCACAAACGTTTGAGCTGCTTTGGTCTCATTAATCTCAGATAACGGCCTCCTTTGCCAGCTGTTACGTCAGCGCCGCCCGTTCCTCTTACGTGCCGGTTAGAACGAGTGTTTTACCCAACCGCTTCCCAGAAAAGTTAGCTTACTCTGACGTTTGGAGTTCAAAAAGTGGTAAAAATAAAAAGAGTTCTCAAAAACCTCCGTGATCACACCAGACATTTGATGACCAAGACATCCGATGTGTCGGTAATCATTGAATCTAATAGGAGGGTCTAACAGTTACCAAAGGGATCTAAACAATTTATTGATTGATGATTGGATAGTAAAAGGTGCTGAACTTTAGTTTTTTTCTTTTTGTTTGCTCGTGTTTTTTTTTTGTTGCAGAATTTGATCAGGCGAAGCTAAAACTATGACACTTGATGGAATGTGCATCTTCACAAAGGTTTTTTTTTTTCTTTAGTCTTAAATGCAAAATGTGTAGATTCTTTCGCACAGTTTCTGTTTTGTTACTGCTCCGAATGTACGATGAATCGACTACAAAATCATTTGACGATTATATCAACGATCGATTTTTATCACGTTGCATCCAATCGAACGTTTCGACACTACAGCACGCAGTACAGGTCGGAGGGACATGGAGTGTTTCCCATAAATAACCAAGTTGCTTCAGAGTATTAGAGAAAATTGAGACGTTTGTCTGTGCTAATATCGGAACACGCAGGGAATCTGTAAAGCGCTCATTTAAAATCTCTTGTGTAATACCTTTTCATGACATGATATGATAAATAAATTGAAAAAGAAACCTCTCCAGTTCTACCTGGAAGGTAACCTCATCTATCTTCTTCTCCGTCTCTCGGCTCCGCAGCATGTCCTCCGCTCTAACTCGTCACGTGGTCTGGCAGTCCGAGGGCCTGGTGGCCTACCTGAACCCCCGGCCCTGGACCCCGGGCTCCGTGATCCTGGAGAGCAGCGCTCCGGGCACCGCAGGAGGCAGCATCTTCCACCTCGGCGAGTCCGAGTGCTCGACCTGGCTGCTGGGGGCGAGGAGCGTCGCCGAGCTGCTGTGTGACAGGCTGGGTGTTCGGAGGTGTGCTCTGGTCAGCAGACCCCACAGAGACAGACCTGCTCAGGTGAGAAAGATTACTCTGGAGGAAAAAACTAAACTCAAGATTTAAAGGATTTGTCCTTGGCCGTGGGGGCTAGTTTCCATCACACAGAGGTTAGAGGAGGTGCAAATGGAGTTAGAATTCTTTCCGTTGCAAACTACGAGTCTATCGGACGATTCCAGCTGCCAAATCAATGCAAATTCATTTTGCAGAATCCAAACGAACTCGACCGATCACTGACGTTTTGAAACTACAACATACCTGCAGGCTAACTAGCTAGCTAGCTGGATCACTATGGAGACAGCCTGAGTGTTAGCTTGTTATGTTGCAGCTAAGAGCTAAAACGACGAATATTCTGCTTAATTAGAGAGTTCACCTATTAAATCTACCAGCCGCTTATTAACACTTATTACCCAAGTTTGTCCTAAATAGATCATTCATATCTTAACCATACTAATGAATGTCTTATATTACAGTATAATACTGTATTATTTTCTGCTGTCGTTCAAATAAAAAAAAAGCCACAGTGGGTACAGCTAACAGAAAAGCTAGTTGCGCTTTAAGTTTCGCTAATGCTCATAAAGTGGAACATAAAGATCCAGCTGCTTGAACAATGATTAAGTTGATAACCAAAACTTTAGTGTAGCTGTTGAAGTTTATTCAACATAAAGTTTACCAGAAAGCCACGTCAAGTTAGTGCTGTAGAATTTACCCAGAACAGGTCATTTGTAGAAAGTGCGCGAAAACATTAGCAAAAGAGATAAACGACAGATTAGCGCTGCTATTCGCACATTAGCAGAAGTGTGCCCTCCACTAACAAGAAGAGGGATCACAGAATGTGTTTTTGTTTTGTAAATATGTTATAATACCCGAACCTAAAACTGTTATTACTCCAAGGTAAGTTTGCTGCTTGTACCAATACTAATAAAATTGGTCATATTTTCTGTTTTTAAGGTTTCAGTTGCTGTTTCTGAACCTTTTAAGTGTAACTTTAGCTGTGCATGTCTGAAGCCAAAATACTGGAACGTGAAAGTAAAAAGTGTCTTCTGCATATTTCTTCCACTTCAGGTGTTCTTGGTTTGCAATGCTTTGGTTGATGGAGTTGACGTCGCTTTGCTCCCAACAGATCCGTGTCCTGCCCCTCCACGGTCTGGACGCAGAGTGGCGCCCCCACCTGGCCGGAGAAGAGGAGCACAACGCTCACGACCCGGGATACTGCACCTCCAAGACGGCTCCTCGGTGGAGCGACTGCAGCCTGACTGACGTTCAGAACCGAATCCGGGCGAGGCTGCCGCTCCCCGACGCGCCGCCCGATCTCACGTTCCTGGGCGACGACCCGGCTCACGCCGGCCTCTTCTCGCGCATCGTCCGAGGCGAGGAGAAGCACTGGCGCGTGTGGGAGGACGATGGCCACGTCGCCTTCCTCACTCCGTTCCCCAACTCCCCTGGCTTCACCGTGCTGGTTCCGCGGCGACCTCTGACCTCTGACATATTCAGACTGCAGAGAGGAGACTACGAAGCGCTGGCGGCGGCCGCCAGGAAGGTGTCGCTGCTCTTGGAGGAAGGACTCGGCGCCTGGGGGGTGGGGCTTATTTTCGAGGGCTTTGAAATCGACTACGCTCACGCCAAGCTGATTCCGCTGCCGTCACCCTCCCCGTCAGGGGACGGAAACGAAGCCGCCACGCCTCGCTCCCCGCACTTCCACCCCACTTACCCGGGTTACGTCACGTCAGAGGACGGACCTGAAGCTGACCCGGAGAACCTGAAGGAGATGCACGCTAAAATTACTGGAGCTTAGTGTCGCTGCGTTCAACTCAAGGTTTTTATTTTTTGACCAATCACAAAACTGTTTGTTTTCCTTCAGCCAAGCATGTAAACGATATAAATCATCAAGCAAATGTTTTATCTTTCCATCAAAAATATTGACTTTTCACTCTGAAATCTGATTAAAATAATGTGAATATCAACATTCCGGTAAAAGTTGTGATCTTTCCAAGTGAGACTCCAGTGAAAGTATTTTGAAGAACTTTTTATTTAAAATAAATGAACAAAACAAAACTCTTGGTATTGATGATACATTTTTAGACAAACTGATTTTTAACTTTATCATATATTCAACACAAAAGTTGCACACACACGCACACACACACACACACAATGCCCCCCACCAATAACTAAACAAAACCAAAAACAATTTCACATGTTATTAAAGTGAGTAAACAGAAGGATAATTGCTAGCAGTGCCACATGTTTCCTGGAATATTTATTTAGTTAATCGTCTTGCGTAAACTATTTAATCCCTCATTACATCACTCCTAATTGGTTCCACTGAGCATTTCTTGCTATGGAGCTAAATTAACTAGATCCTAAGTGCCCATTAAGTGTTTTGTAAACCCCACGCAGCTTTAGAGTTTCATTAAAAATAAAAAAATAGAAAAAGAGCGTAACATAATTCAGCTACAAAGTCTGCTGATAAATGAAAATTTATTTAAAAGATCTGCAAGACAGGATTTCTTTTAAAAGTCAGTTGTAATATTGTTAAACATTTATTTGATGCACAAGTCTTTTTTTTTTTTTTGCTAATTTAAATTGGCTACTTTCAGTCGCTATCACTGGTACAGAGGCAGCAAAGATTTAAAGTGAACGACTCTTTTTATTGCGGCCATTTAGGAATGAATGAGTTCAGTCTTCAATGGAGAAACAATAAATACATCTTTAATTATTCTGTTGCAATTATAATTTTGTTAAGTTATACTTTGCCTTTTGAGTCTAATGTCTAATTGGCAAGTTCGACTGGTGATGGGAAACAAGGCAATTTATTTAACTTGACAGTATCATTATTAACCTGGATGAACATAATTTGATTCCTTGTCTCTAGCTGAAGTAATTTATTTCAGTGGGATCACTGAAAAGATCAATGCGATTATCTGCATTAGGTTTTTAGTGAATGAAAAATATTGAGGGAGACGATAAAAAAAAAATCTTAAGAAACAGACGTTTTCTTGGGATCTACCACGTCGCCACGGCGACTATTTTTGCTCGAAGACTCTCGCGTGCGCCTGCGGCCGCAGGGGCATCGACAAAACGCGGCGGACGGGAAGGTGACCTGGCGCACGGCCGGGGGGGGGGCCCTACACCTTGACATCGGCCGGGGCTTCCGAGGCCTTCCTGCACCAGGGGCCGCTCAGTCTCTCCGACTTCGAGATGTAGAGCAGCGGCTCGATGCTGCAGCTCAGGTCCATGATGGCGAACACGCTGATGCTGATCAGACACAGGTACTCGAAGCGCGTGTAGTAAGCCACGAAGGGCATGAAGGCCACGGGGGGCAGGTAGTTGAAGGCGATGATGCCCAGGTTCTTCAGCACCATCTTGAAGGCCCTCTTCTTCACCGGGTGCATCTTCTCCTTCCCCACCACCGCGTGCCGGAGGACCCAGATGACGGAGATGTTGCAGAAGACCATGACGGCGAACGCGAAGAGGATGACCCCGCCGAAGATGCCGGTCACGCTCAAAATGCCGCGGATCCCCTTGATGATGCTGTAGGGCATGATTAAGCCCCAGATTATGATGCAGACGCAGACGCGGGTGACGGTCTCTTGGTAGCTGGAGAAGAACACTGGGTGCACGACGGCCATGTAGCGATCCACGCAGATACACACCTGAGGCCAGAAAGAACGGTTTGGCATTCTAAACCGTTCTTTAGAATGCTGGAGATTCTAAAGAATCCTTAGAATACTGAAGATTCTAAAGAACGGCTCAATTCTTTGAAATGAATAGAGCTCAAATAAATGAGCTCTATTCATTCATGTGGCTATTATTATTTCACTACTACTTGTTAAAGCTTACAGTTAAAAATATAAGGATTCTATACCAAATCTAACTAATCTAATAATACTGATATGAGTTTCTAAGCCCCGCTCCTCCGTTACCATGGCTACTTTGTTCCTCACAGTCGCAGCAGGAGGACAAGGTCAAGGTCAACTTACAAGGAAAAGCGGCGCCAGGTCCTTCACTCCGTACGCGATCCTCTGGAAGATCCAGATCTTCTCGTTTTCCAGCTCCAGCCTGTTGACCAGATCTATGGGGGTCGTCAGGCAGAAGTAGGCGTCCAGCACGGCCAGGTTGAGGAAGAAGATGTCCGAGGTGGAGGTGTTCTTCTTCTTCGAAGCGATTTGCCAGATGACGAAGATGTTGCTCGGCGTGCCAACGACCAGGTTGATGACCTTGCACGCAAAGTAGAAGGCGAAGGGCTGCGGGGACACGACGCATTCTGGGTATTTGTACCAGAGCGGGCGAACACGACCCCCGGCGCTGGTCGAGTTGTCGTAAAGGCTGGAGTTCGACATGTTTGAAATCTGGAAGGAAATGCTAAAAAGAAAAAAAAAAAAGAAAAAAGAACGTTTTGAAGTAACGGTTCACCATTCATGTCTGATCCATTGAGATGGTCCTTAATAGAGAAGCATCTCGTCGAACGCCTCACCTCCACACAGCGCCGACCTTCCTGTCCTGATGATCACTGGGACCAGTAACTCCCTCTATGAAGACCAAGAGTGCAGTTTGAGGAATTTGGACCACGTGATTCATCATGTTGAGCTCAGTTGTAATTGGTTAGTTGCATCCGATCGCTGTCTCCAGTGACCGGATGGTGTGGAGCTGGATGGTGGAGCAACTCTTTGATATAACGTGCAAACTTGTACGTTTTTTTTCCCTCCTTTTTTGGGGGGGAAGGGGTTGAAAATGACAGTTTAGGTTCCAGACTCTTTAGTTGGAAATATAACCAAAAAGCCGCCGCCAACTGGACGGTAAGTTCCATGTCTCTCCAGGCGGCGTGATTGTTCTCCCATGAGCATCTCATCTGCAGCAGCTTCGTCTCACTGATGCAACCTGGAGCCGTAAACAGCTGATGTAAGGATCTGCAAATGAGAAATCTAACGCAAGATGTTGCCGCGGAGCTTCCACCGAGGAGAGGAGCTTCACAGCGGACACGAAGGGATGCCCGCCGCGGCGCAACACGCAGAGACGTGGAGGTGACCTCTGCAGGTCTCCATAGTGACAGAAGACGGAGGCTTCTGCAGGTCTTCAAGTCACCCAAGCTTTGTGTTCCGACCTCAAAAATCATGTTCATTCCGATAGTTCAGAACCACCATGAAACTGGGAGAAGTCAGTTATACCTCTGAGCCTCCAAACTTCAAATGAAGGGTCAACATTGTGACTGAAATGTTTTAATAATTGCATCTCATTTCTCTTAAACTGCAACAAGGTGGTGCAATGACTAAGATAATTTATCATTCAGATTATTAATAGCATTTTAAGAGACTGAGAAAAACTTGTACATATACATTAGTTGAATATGTACAAATACATTTTGTGTATTTAATGTACAAATATAATGTATGTATCTTGATCCTTGCTAAACTACCTAGACAAAAAAAAAAAAAAAAATCTAATGGTGACATTTGTCTTAGTTCAAACTTTTCTTTTATTCCTGATCTGTCAGCGTAACGTTTCCTTTCCACTTGTTTCCTTGAGCAGATTTTTACCAACTCTACCAATTTCAGCAGGAAAGAAGGAAAAACAACAAACAGATGTTAAAATCCTTTATTAAACAACAAGCTTGTCAAATTTCCTAGTCTGCGTTTCAAAATTGAAGCAGCCGGTTAATTTTTCTGCTCTGTTTTTATGACGGAGAACAGAAAAAAAAAAAAAGCAAAAATATGATGCGTTTTTTTTTTTTGTTTTTGTTTGCTTGTTTTGTTTTTTTCCCTCCCCCGCCCCAAACTTTCTCACACAGATTTATTTATGCAAAAGCTCAGGCAGAGTTACACACGTTGAGTTGTTGAGACAGGAAAGCCGGTAAAAAGAACTCAACATAAAAAAAAAAAAAAAAAAAAAAAACATTTCCAACATAAACGCAAGCATTGTGTTGTAAAGATTTAAGACATCCGTTGTTTAGTAAAGCGCATTTGGTAAAACGACAATCAGTTTATTTAGCTGATAAAAAAAAATAATAATAAAAACTGAGATTCAGCAAAGAGTCTCTTTACTTCAGTTCTTTGCACTTTAACATGAGGATGAAAGACACACAGTTGGCTGGCTGTTTTAAAAAGTAACACTTTGGTTCGGCTTGACCCGCCGTCCTGTTTGATTCTCTCTGTGCAGTGACTTTTAAAAATGTTTGGTGACGAGTCCGACACGGAAGAAAACGCATAAAAAAAAATCGCCTTCAGCTCTGAAGCAATCTCCAACCTGCGCTGCGATCTCTGAGAAGAAACAAATCCTGAGTTTAATTTAGTCCAGATTTGAAATGGTGGGTAGGAATGAATTATTTTCCACCTCATCCAGTGCAGATCTGAGTAAATTAATACTCAGATCTTGGTCATGAATTTGCACATGATATCTACCACAGCTGTTATTTTCCTTTATGCATTCGCCGCCTTTTCATTCCTCGAACTTCAGATTATTCAAACTTTATTCGTACTTTTTAGATGACTTTAGATGATTAAAATTCTGACTGGTTTCTGAGAGTTTTTCACGTCTTAAGAAAACAGTTGTTGTCAAGTCTATCGTTCAAAGCAGATAATATGAATTTATAAATTATATTTTTGTCTGACAAATAATAATAATAATAATAATAAAAAAAAAAGCATTTCAGCTTGAAAAGTTCCTATAAACTCCTCAGCACAAGGAAACGGAAAGGGATCTTTCATGCGATCAGCATGGCGTCTGTTACAAACGATGTTCAAGTATTTCAAGTACCAGAAATTAAATAAGCACACCAGAGTCTCCGAAAAGAGTGCAAAATATAATCACACAAAGCTGCATATTTGACTTTTTCTTCTTTTTTTTTTTAGAATTGACTTTAATAAGAAACAATACTGATTAAATATGCTCCCCTGCTTCCTGCCATAATTCTCACTAGTCAATCAGAATGTGACAGATCATGGCGGCGAGAGAAAATCCTAAATTAACTTCAGAAAGGCGTCCAACATGGACAGAACCAGTTAGCCACAACATGCTTTTTTTTTTTTTTTTTTAGTTTAGTTTTGATAGTCTTATTTGTGCCGCAATATTATTTATTAATTCAGTCTTGCTCAGTTGTTTTATAATCAAGAAGAACTAGCAAAACAAAAACACCACTCATCAACTGAACTAGGAGAAAGTTCTGACGTATGATAGTACTCTGAACCACGAAGCAGAAAAATACTCATAAATAGTGATAATCAATAGCAAAATATTTTTAAAAAATGACCTAGTGGCACGCTCATAATTGTAAGCATAAAGTTACCAGAACCTCATGCTGCCAAAAGGTTTCGCCAGGCAGACGTTTGGTCAAACTTCATTCTTCTGTCTGCTGAGCTCATTGCGCGCTGCACAAAGAGCTCCTCTAGCTTTAATATTACCAAAAACAAAAACAATACGCTGCAAAAAAAACAAAACCAAACCCTGCTGGAACAGGAGCTCCAGGAGTAACATTACTCAACACCTTTTCAGTAGAAATGAGTCCTTTACTCGTCGGACAATAAGGGAGAACTTTCATGTCTTTGAACACGTGATGCGAAGGGATTCTCAATCGTAGGCGAGCGTTCCGTGGACACGGAACCGGTACAGACACGTGTACTCGACGTGACCCCAGTTGGAGAGAACTCGCAGCTCCACGAACCGATACACCTCGTCACTGGGGTTCTGCGCCAGAGCAGGGGAGAAGAAGACAACGGGACGGACGGAAGAGAGGAGAGAGGTTAACCAAGACTTGGACTGTATTCTGTTACTATGGAAACAGAAACGAGACGAGCTGGTATTAGTACGACGGGTTGTTAGGGATACCGCAGATAGAAAAGTGAAGGAGGGGTGCATTTCCGCCCAAAGATCTCAGAAATCGAAAGAGTTTGAAAAGTCAAGAGTTTGCTAAAAAAAAAAAAAAGTCGGAAACTCCTGAGTATTAAAAGTAAAACATTTTTTGCAAAGCAAACATTTTCCACTTTTGATGCTCTGAAATCTCCATGTTTCTTTCTCGGAAATTTCTAACATTAATCGAAAGTTTTTTAAGTTTTGTTTTTTTTCTAGAAAATTTTGGACTTTTCAAACTCAGAAATTTAGAAGTTCTTCAAAAAATCTGAAGTTCTTCGGTGGAAAGTCACTCGTCTTTATTTATTGACTGCGTCAATCTGCAATGTCCCTAATGCACCACGGCGTAATAGAGACCAGTCTGAACTTACAGGCAGCTTAAACGTCTGAGTTGACTCGCCGTCTTCATCATAAAAAAACGCCCCGAGCAGCGCTCCTTCTTCTGTGTCATTTTTCAATCCCTGGAGGAAAGAAACAGAGGAAAGCTGCTCTTATTGAAGCTCTCTCTAAATCACAATGATTTATAATAACAATAATAATAATAATAATAATAATAATAATAATAATAACAGCTGGCGATACACACTTCACCTATTAACGCAATTAATCACATCGCTTTTTGAACACACAAAAGTCCTGAGCCGGAACCTTTGTTTTGTCGCGTGTTTCTGGCGGCGCCGTAAATCTGACACACAACTACAAACGGCAGCGATGGTTAACAAAGACACTGGGAGTTTATTTTCACTCATTCAAGTAGTTTTTCTTTTTTAAATTAAGTTCCACCACTAGTTAATAATAACAATACAGAATATTAATAATAATATGTTTCATACAAGATTAGCAATATGAAGGTTTGGAGTACGGTACAGGTTCGGTTAGATCTTCTGAAATGACATAATAAATGCAGTTTATCACATTTGACTATTATAAAACTCCACTCCAGTATTTGCCAAGACATTTTTTTTTACACTCAATTTAGACAAACTGGAAGGCATGAATAAACCTCTACACTTTATATTCGCTAATGAACTACGTAATATAATTACAGACAGTCATCCATTACTGGCAGAACCATTGATCGTGTTTCTTCTTTTTTGTCGCTGTGTGTTATTGTCATTTTTGTAACCGGCTGACTTGCTGCCACAAGTGTGTCCAAATCTGCCCAATGGAGTGATTTGAACAAAATGTGTCACTGACATTGCAAGGCAACCAGTCCCACCACAGAGTTTCGTTTGAGCTACTGGGACACACAAAACCATAAGAAAAAAAAAAATAAAAAAAATGCGTGGAGCATCGCAGAACTCACGTAGACTTCAAAGTTTTTGGGCGCCGAGTCGATGTGGCCGGTGGGAGAGTTGTAGCGAGGCAGGTGGTCCAGAGTCACATGACTTATCCTGATGGGGTGAGACAGAGAGATGACCAGGGAGCCTTGGACGCCGTGGAACGCCCAGCATTTCCCAGGGAGCAGCACCGGGTAGCCCTGGAGAGGCAGCAGGCTTCGTTAGCAACACCGCCCGGGGGAAGCTAACGTTTACCGACGGAGCGAACGGGATGTGGTACCTGGATGACGGTGCGCGGGCTCTCAGACGGGTACCAGAGAGGGAAACCGAAGAGAGTGATGCAGGCCGAGCGAATGCGATACGTCTCTGAACAGCGCGTGCTGACGATGCTGGCTCCTTCAGACGCGCACAAAAAAAGACCAGAGAAACGTCCAGATCGACATAAATATTGAAATATTTCTGGAGGGGCTTTAATGTGAATAAACATCGAACCTAAGGAAGCCGAGAGAGGTCGTATTTGCGTAGTTTGTTGGGGGTTTTTCTCCTCAACATAACAAGATATTTATGTTTTCAATATTGACTGTTTTCTTCGGATAATTTCTTCCGTTATCACAATTTAGTTTGAGATAATGAGTTACGGTTACACACACACATGCCATGACTTACACTGAGAAGTCCTTAGAAGTGACACACACACACCAAATCAACTTATCTAAAAAAAAACAAAACGACCTGGAAATGAACTTATCTCCAGAAAACCATCGGGGGAAAGTATCTGTGATCTCGGCTTTCTTACCAAACAAAGCAGACTTGGTAGAATTTTTAACCTCTGACCTTGAGTCTCAAGAGCAAAGTCAGGCATTTTGTCCGCCTCTGGACGTCTACACTCTGTGCTGCCGTCCAATTGGATCTGCACCCTGTTTGCTTCCTGTTCCTGATTGAAGTACAGAGCCAACAGTGAGAAACACACACAGTCAGGAGTTCATACATCCGCGACGATCTCCAGATGGGCTACCTTGATGCGATCGGTGAGCCACTTCTCCATGGCCAGCTGGAGCTCTGGTGTGAGCTGGTTGTGGGCGGAGTCTGGAGCTGGCGTCGCCTGCATAGAGGACAGCTCCTGGGATAACTACGGCAACAGAGAGGGGCCACAGTGAAACCGGAGCAAAGTGTTGAGGGCGGGGGACGTCTCCGCCAGTCGGACACGTTTCCGTCGGTTACCTTGGCGTTCTGGGTCTCCAGCGTTTGGATCTTGAGGCTGAGGCTGGCGGCGGCGGAGCGGCTGTCCGTCTGATGGTCTTCCATCTGCTTCCCCAGACCAGAAACCTCCTGCTCCAAGTGGCGGCGGATGTCAGAGTCCGCCGCCTCGATCTTCGCCTTCAGGAAATCCACGTCCAGCTGATGTTTCTCATTCAGCTGCGGGAAACAGACACAGAGAAGCTGTTGGGTGCTGCTCCTTGTGGAAACTCTTTACTAAAATATTCACACACTCATCCTGCACACTGTGTGCAGACTGTGAAAAAATATTTGCCCTCCGTTCCCAGATTTTGTCTGTTTTGGCTTATTTAATTACTCTCACGATTCAGATTCTCAGAGGCATTTTGATATCAAACTAAGATCAACACAAAAAAGCCGTTTTCAACCCGCAACAACAGCAAACAGAAGAATCCAACAGAAAATCTATCTTTTCTGCAGTTTCACATCTCAAGCACCAGAGGTCGCTCTACACGCAGGTGAGCTAAATTAAGCCGAACCTCGTTTCCTTTTAAGAATCTTCCGACAGTAACAATAGAAACGGCTCATTAAAGGACGTTCGAAAAGAAACAGAGACAATAAAACAGGACACTGGATTTGGTTCAGCCAACAAATTGACCGTTTTCCAGCCAATTTGTTGATACATCAATAGAAAGACAACGCTTTCAGTTGAATTAACATCAAAATTTGTTGATGGGTTAAAATGACACAATTTTGCTTCTGCTGTTATCATTGCGCCTCAAAAGTCAATGGGTTCATTTAGTTTTTTGTTGTTGTTGTTTTTTTTTTTAAAGTTTCTCCATCAGAACATACCAAAATCACTTTTGGATGCCACTTATATGCTAGAATGCAATAATGACATTTTCTCTTTTTGTCAAGCCGAAGAGAAAATGTGTGTAGGTGAAGGTTGTTCTGATTTTGACTTTTCTGGACCTTGTATTAACTGATCACCATAGACGCTGCCATGACAGCTGGATGAATGTACCAAAAAAATAAATGAAAAAAAAAGAGAAACAAACCAACCTGGCAGAGAAGCTGTTCCTGTTTCAGCTGAAGCTCCACCTGGGACAGAAAAACACAAACAAATTGAATAAAAATCTGTTTCTGGATCAGGGCTCAGGTCTCGAATCCATTCTTGTTTCCTGTTCAATACCTTTTGTAATGACTGAATATTACAAATATTAAATTTCTCTCTAGCTTTATCTCTTATTTATGGATTTCCTTCGTCTTACCAGAAAATCTTGCATCTCTGCTTGTACAGCAGCAGAAATGACACGTGGATCCTGGATGGAAGGAAAATATACTTTTAATCAACTCAAATGAGAAAACACCACAGTCGTGAGCAAAGCTGAAACACACGGCATCTTTCAAAACAAGCAGGTTGTAGATAAATGTTTCCACCTCTACATACGAAGACCATGTTTTGACTGTGATGGCCTTTCTACAAAGTACGTTATGATGTGACAGCAAACACAAACCTTTAGAAAGTTTGGTTTTTTTCACGTCAGTCCACACGGCATTTAGCCAAAAGTCCAAATGTGATTTAGCTAGATCTGGTGTCCATTTTAAAACTCTGCAGAGATCAGGCCTGCATGTGACTCCTAAACTCAGATTGACTTTTGTCTGATATCAGAATTTTTTTAAGGATCTGAAATATTTTCGTTTTACAAAGTAGCAAAAACGAGGCAAGCACGGATCCACTTTTACCGCTTCCGATACCGATGTCTGAAGTTTATTATCGGCTGATACCGATCTGATACGGAAGAACATTAAAACTTTTCTTTTTTTAAACACCGAATTGTACCGAATTACAAATTTATTTGATAACTCTGCACCAGCAAAGAACACAACTAATTATACAAATACCTTCACAAGTTTGTTCAGTTGGTGCAAATAGGAGTAGAACAACCAATATAAAAATAAACAATAAAGAAACTGGCAAAACAAAAGATTGACTACCTTTGGCCAAACACATACAAATAAACTGCAACACACGTTCTTTCAAATGTTTCACAAAGTGCAATCAGAAATTCTAAATATAAAATGAATAATAAAGCATGACGTCACTCAAAGAATAGAAAGATTACAAAACTACAATATATCAACTCTTATGGATCAGCCACATTGTCACAGATCCCCAATCTAGAATTTATCTCAATAACGGGATTGATTCAGATATCAATTTTGGATCGGTGCATCGCTAGTGAAAACAGAACGAATCTGTGAGAAGGTAGAATAGTTTTTCCCAGCAGCGCACTGTGGAAACCAGCGTAACCAGCACAGACACACAGAGAGAAGCACACAAGCCTACCACCTACCACCACAGGCGTGGGGATGGCGCTGGGTCGAAACCCGGGTTGTGTGCGAACGACGAAAGAGATGAACAAAGGAAGCAGCAACCAAATACCTGCGGAAAGAAATAAAGAGGGAAAAACACAGCTTCAGATTAAGCACTCAGAGACACACAGTAACTGCAGCATCATTTAACCGGGGCGTGACGCGTTCGGTCACTGTGGGGTGGAACACGAAACACGGCCGCTTTGAGTCAGACCCTGCAACCTCCTCTGATTTCCTGGGGAAAACCCTGCTCTTGATCACTTTATGCCCTTCACATGACAGCGGCTCTAGCGGCGCTGCAAAAGGGCGTGGCCTGCTTTCATTAAAAGGAAACGTGATCGCAGTCGTTTGAGCTGCACAGATCTCCACAGATCTGCTGGAATAATGTTAGTGTCTTTAACACGAGGCTGAAGCAACAACCAGACAACCGAGCAGGCTAACAGTCAACGCTAACGTTGACTGTTAGCGTAACTTACACATAAGTATGATGAGGAGCAGGAGAGCGAGCAGGAGCGCCTTCTTCGTCCGGTCCCAGCTGAGTGAATCTTTAACTGCAGGAAAGAGAACTCATGTTTTATTTACAGAGATATTTTTATGAGCTAGAAAAATCACAAGAAGCTATTTTTACATAAATATTAGCATGTGAAAGCGGCTTTTAATCCACAGGCACACGTTGAAAAGTAATAAAAATATTGCCGTTGTCTAGGTATGCACCATAAATGGGCAACAATATCATTTTCATGCAATGTTATTATTGTTAGTCATGAACAACCGATGTTTATTTCTGGATTGTAAGGTGTAAAAATCTAGGCTTAATGGCTTTTTTTACTTTTTGCACACCAAAGTATTTATAAATATAAAGTAGTTTTTGCATACCAAGTCGGAACCTTTGATGTCTGTTTCTAGTACGCCCATAAATCTCATGCACAAGCTATGTCCCCAAACAAAGCAGCAGACGACAAACCTGCTTCTCTTCTCAAAGTTAGCAGTTGTGCTAAATACCGATACGGTTAAAAAAAACAAAAAACAAAAAAAGAACTACCTCCTACTGTACCTACTCCAGAGGCAAAACTTTTTAGCAGAAACCAAAATTCATAATTAAGCTAATTTAGTTTTGAAACGTCAAATTGCACAGTTATATGGTCAGTGGAAACACAGCGAAAGACGACAAACCTGAAGACGTGACATGAAGCACTTTTCTGTGTGCATGAGCAGCCATCACTGAGGCTGAATCTATCACAAAGTAGAGACAAAGAATTTAATTGGGGTTCTCCCGAAACACAAACACACATAAAAAACACAAAGTAGTTCTCACTCATTAGATTAGAAAAGGCATCACTGATCCTTCTTCTGTATCCTGGACTGGGAGCTGCACCGGTACTGCCAGGTGGGGATCTGGTTGTGCTGGTGGCAGGCGAAGGCTTCCTGTAGGGGCCCTCGGCGGACGAGTACCCCGAGCTGTCGGCGCCGCTTTGACTCCGCTCCTTGCTTTTGGATCTGTGCTGTAGGAGCGGCAGGGCGGCGCTGCAGTGGCCGGGAGAAGGGCTCCTCTCCGGGGTCAACGAGTGGCATCGCTTGGACGTGTGGTTCTGAGAAGACGACGGAGTCAGAGCCGGCCGAGGGGTCGGCGCGGTGGGGGCGAAGGTGACGCTCCTCAGGGGCGACAGGGTGGGAGCTCTCCCTGCCGTCAGACCTGGAAGGGAACAGACAGCTGCCGTGTCAGATTGTCCTACTCCCAACAGGATGGTGCTTCCTCAGTTTGACGGATGACATGACATCTAATTAGCTGTCCAGTTATTATTGTTTTGTTAAATTAGTAATTATTTAGTGTTCAGGAGCGACAGTGTCTACTGGCCTGGCTCAGGAACTGGAGTTTCTGGGCTGGCAGAACTGGCATTGCTGCTGGTGCGGGAAGCCGACCTCCGACCTCCGGACTTCTTCTTGAAAACCCTGGAGGACGAATGGAGGTCAGAGAACAATCACACATGGGGCTCGAGTTGGATTTCCAAGCCAGAATCCATGCTTTGCACACAAATACTGGAGATACTTACTTGACAGGGTTTTCTCTGTAGGATATGTTGGTCACACTGCTGGAGTCGGATTCCTCATCTGAATGGTAGTAGCCACCAGACACCAGGCGAGAACTCCTACGAGCCATGACTGATGAGATATGATGAAGAAATCATAGGATTAAGAAAGCTACTTTTTTTTTTTTTTTTTTTTTTTTTTGCTCAATATATCGGCACCAACATCACTATCGGCCGAAATTAGTCTGATTTAACATATCGGTTTCAGTTTGATAAATAAAATGGGATCAATATTAGGAACTGACAATTAAATCTTGTTGCCATTTATTTCTAGACAGGAAAAGGATCGTCGTGACCCACTTGTTTGGTCACATGACAGTAACGTGATGTCGCAAAGGATTGTGGGAAGCAATGGTGAAACTGGTAGTCTGCCTGTTTCTTTTCAAGAGGTCAGAAGGGTAATTATATATATATATAGCATGTATATATAGCATATACCTGGCCCAGGGTCTTTCTTCATGTTCTCCCTGTGCGTGGTGGGTTCTCTCCAGGTACTCCAGCTTCCTCCCACAGTCCAAAACATGACTGTCAGGTTAATTTGTCTCTCTAATTCTCTCTATGTGTGAGTGTTACTTAAAAATAGTGTGATTTGTATCACTAAACTTTACACAGTAACTGCATTTAATCATATTTTCAAATTTACTCATATTTACTGATGCTTTTGTGGAACAATGGAGACATTAGTAAAAATTACATTGACAATCACACTGATTTATTTTTTTTTATTTACCATCAATAACTGAAATTTATTACAACAAATCCATGCAAAAGACATGCAGACTCTACACATCCCGGCTGGGAATAATTTATAGTAATAATTCATTCACACAGTCATAATAATAGCAGTGGATACAACCGTAGGAGCAGCAATACCATGTGGTGGTCCAGCCGCAGTGAAACATAACAAAGGAGCAACATTAACCCTGTTAGCGGTGGTGGTAGTCATGCCAACAGTTAAGTCTCAAGAAGACGCTTTTGCAGTTAATCTCGGGCACGTGTAATCCAACTAATATGGCACACTCACTGGGATTACACAGCAGGAGTATATAAACGCAACTCTACAGGACATGCAAACAATTGTTCCTGCGATCTGATGCCAACAAAAACTCACACGTTCCTTCTGCAGACCTCAACAGAGCTGGTGAACTTAAAGGAAAATATCTCACTGTTCAATCAAAGGAGACTGACAGAAGGAGGGAGCAACCTGTTCTCAGCTGCTTTGTTAGCAGTATAGGCTCAAACATCATTACCTGCCGGTAACACAGAGAATCCCAACGATGATGCAACAGCAACTTTAAGCTGTGCGGTCCGATTGGTTAAAGATGTGTTCTTACAGTGAAGATAATCAGCATAAACTGCTCAGCTTTACTCCTGACTACGCCAATGCTCTGGTGGTTAAAACTACATACCAGAGGTGTAGTTTTAACTACTGTCTTTGGTGTTGAAGTTACTGTCTTTGGAACTGAGAGGAACGAGCATACAGCTTCGGTATTGCAGATAAAAACTATAGATCAGGCCTGAAATCTGGCCTGTGATGGACTCTGACCTGAACCTTCAGAGTCACATAAAGACAGTTACAAAGTTGGTCTTCTGTCAACTGAAAAAAACATTTCCAGGATTAAAGGTCTAATGTCGTAGCAACACCTAGAAAAACTCATCCATGCGTTTATCTCTAGTCCCATTGATTATTGCAATAGTTTCTTCATAGGTCTGCCTACAAAGTCAATCAGACAGGTGCTGCAGATCCAGAACATTGCTGCTCATGTCCTCAATAAAACCATGAAAATGGAGCACATCTTCTCAGTCTCTATTCTGGCTCCCTATGGACTCTAAAATACTCGTTAGTTCATAAATCACAGAACTAACGTCACAGAGCTGATGTCCTTGTGTAAACCACAATCTGGTTCTCATCTACTCTGCTTACCCGGACCAAACCAAACACGCAGAACCAAACACGCCGAAGCAGCAGTCTGTCTTCATGCACCACAAATCGGAAACAAACTTCCATAAAAATGCAAAAAAGCCGAAACACTGAGATCCTTTGAAGCAAGGTTAAAACCCCAAATGTTTAAAGTTATTTTTGGTCAGTATTAAGTGGGGCATTGAAAAATTCTCGTCTTCATTCCAATGTGATGTTTTATGTTCATAATTTTTATGTTTTTAATCAGGTTAAGCATTTTGAACTGGATGTGTTGCTGAAATGTGCTGCACAAATAAATACTTCCACTCTAAAAAAATGTGCTTCTTTTGAGTTTGTGCATCACATAAAATTCAAAATACATTGAAGTTTGTGGCTATAAGATGAGAAAAAGCAAAAGGAACATGAACCTTAATGCGAGCTCGATTGGAGGAAACACATTAGCATGCTAAGAAGAACTAAAGTTGTAACTACAGGCTCCCAGAATGGAGCGTGTCATTATAGTCGTATATTAATAGACCCATAAAATGACCAAACTCTTTTGAGCAGAGTTGCTCATAACTTAGTCATTCAAACAGGCGAAGACTTAGAAAGAACCCGGTTCTAATCATCAGTCCATCTTCTCAACAGGGTGTTACCCAGCAGAGAGACAGCCAATGCTCAACTCACTAGAACGTCACCGAGACGTCCAGCTTTCTGCAGAGAAGAAGCTTGTATTGTCTTAAATTCTTACCCTGGTCAAAGTTAGCGGGAATCCTGAAGTCATTAACGTGGGTTTGAATGTGCAGCCGAGCGTCACTACAACACTGACTAAAAAAGAGCGGCAGATGATGACAGAAAGGGAAGCTGTGGCAGTCCCGACCCAACAGACAGGAAGTCTGTATGACAACACGCATGCACACAGAAAACACTGACGTCCAAACATTTCATATTGACTAATTAGCATTAGTAGGGAAATGAGACACAAAAGTTTTTTTTCCAATGAGATCTTGTCTGGCTTAAAGGGTCAATATTGCCTTCTGTCTGTTTATCAGCCGCCGGCAGGTTTAAAAAAAAAGAAAAAAAGTAAACCAGGAAGAGGTGATGTTTATGCAAGCAGTCAATAATAGCATCATCATGCTAACTGTACCTTCCAGTGCAGTGGAAACAGGCCTTTCTCTGTTTACACTAAATAACAACAAGACAGTGTGTGTTTCTCTTCTGAGCCGTGTCGCGCACACACAGACGTGGCTCCACGCTGTGGAGTACATCTTCACACTGAAAAATAAAGGTCAGAACTGGTACAGTTCTGACCAACACCAAGGTAAAGTTTAGGCGTTTAGAGTTAGATATTAATAGTTTCGTGATAACTACCAGGCTTCTCGTGCAATTTATTCATTTGCATGGAGGCCTCCATTGTTTATGTCTTATCAGATTTTCAACGGAGGCAACAGGAGAATGTCATTCTCATATACGATGGACAGTAAACTAGAGGTGGGTAAAAAAAAAAATACTGATTCATCAAGGCATTGTAAATTAATTTTTCTCCAACTGAATATCTTTTCAGGATGAGACTGGGTCAGAATGGCAATATTGATCAAATATGCTTTAAAATTATGATTATGAAAGTGAATGGAAAATGTAAAAATAAGTAATTATTATCAATTAATTATTTGAATAATACTGATACGACATGATGCCATTTCTAATTGAAGCACATTTTTGAAACCATACCATCCAATCCTATCTGACATTAGAGATAAGACTGTTACAAAATATTTGGACTCCACAGCAACAGCAGGGAGAAGAAAAACCGTTTTAGCATTTCCTTTTCTTAATGCGTCTGAAAATGAGCCGAGGGGACAGTTTGCACTGTAATTCGTGAACATGCCAACTTCCTCCCCGGTCAGCGAGACCTGATACCTCAGCACAAAAAGCTTAATCTCTTCTTTAAAATCTGCATCTTGCAAAGCCTAACTAAACACAACAAATCACCATTCTTTCTCAAATCGTCGGAAAGTCGTATTTGTAATGAAACGGCGATTCGGGGTTCCACGCCTCGTACAGAGCCGTGGAACCGTCTGTGCAGACGTGTGAAAATGTGAACAGGCCACAGTGTCAGGAAGATGAAAACATTCCCCAGGGGGGGAAAAAAAAATCTGATTTAAGTTCTACCAGGGATCATGTGCAACAACAGACAAAAGGGGACTTTATCCAGAACGGGTAGCACAGTCTTTTCACACAAATACATGTGAAGACCATGTGACATTACCTCTTTTCTGGCACAGATGATCCGTACCCTTTTCCAGATTTTAGACTGTTGGAACTAAGCCTGTCACAGTAAGAAATAAAGCAACTAATCATGATAATGTGTTATATAGACTCTTAAACTTCATGTATGATGGGAGGAAACTGTTCAAACTGTGTAATTCCCATTTTTTAACTGTCCTGTTGATATTACAGCCTCACCAACTTTAAATCGAACCAAAAGCACATTGAAATACCCTAAAAGATATTGAGCACCAATTGGGATGAAGGTGGTTCAACAAGCAACTGACTGCGTACCTACACACCCAAGACTTTGTGGTTGTAACATCGCAAATGTCAAGACAAGGCACCAGAAGCACAAAAATGTTGGGTGCAAAATCTACCTTTGAAGAAGTAAAGCAGAATCCAAAAAAAAAAGTGTCTGATTAAATGTCAAAAGACAGCAGAACAAAAGTCAAAGGCCTTGTGAAGATGCGGGGTCAGGTGGCATGATTGGGCTGAAAGGCCACTCAGCGAAGAGGAAGCCATCACTCCACAACTAACTTAAAAAGACAGACTGCAGTTTCACAAATTTACAAACGAAAAAGGCCTTTATTGGAGATATGTCCTGTGGTCTGATGAAACTAAAGTGGAACTGTTTTGACAGAATGACTGTCGAAACATTTGGAGGAGAAAAATAACAGGATGTTTGTACCTAATCAACACCATCCCAAGTCTGGGGAAGAGCTGGTGCACTTTATAAAATAGATGGCATCACAAGGGAAGGACATTAAGCGACAATATTGAAGATACATCAAAAGACATCAGTCAGGATGTTAAAATTAACGAATTGTCCAAATGGATAATGACCCAAAGAATGCAGTCAAAGTGGATCCAAAATCTTAAGGACAACCAAGTCATTGTTTTGGGGTTGTCTTGATCTAAATTTAATTTGTGGGCTGATCTGCCAAGTCATGCAAGAGCAAAACCACCTACAAATCTGACTGAGTTCCACCGGGTCTGTCTGGAGGAATGGACCAGAACTCCATCAAACTATTGTTATAACCTGGTGATAGGAAACCCAAATCATTTAACCGAAGGCATACAGTTCAAAGGCAACGCTATCGGATACTCGGGAAATGTATATAAACTTCTGGTTTTAAAGACATTAATCAATAACTTTCTGACATATTCATTCCCTCATTATTGTGATATTTAGAAAATAGAAATAATTTTGGTAATTACAAGAGAGGTTGGTCTGATTTAACAGTAAGAGGGGGAAAAAAAGCGGATATATTCTTTAATGTGGCGTATTTAAACTTCTGGTTTCCCTCCTCAAACAAGATTAACAGCAAACCAAGCATCTAATGAGATCATGAAATTGATTTTCTCTCTTGGAACTCTACGCTCCTTATTTTGGTCTCAACATTTGTCGGCTGAAAAAAAAATAACTAAAACAAAGTAACAACCACACAAAAAGCAATACATCTATAAACCACTGGCCCAAATGAGGAATTAGTTGAGAAGGCACAGAACAATTTTCACATAAAGATAAATATAGCGTATTCATTTTAACTCAGCAGCAGGCAGAGTGAGGCATTTCTACTGGGTCTGAGAGCCCAACTATTGACACTGGCAAAACACAGAGACGGAAAAATGGCACGAGAGAGAGAGGTGAAAAAAAAGACATTGAGAACCAGACTGCTAAAAGGCTAGACCAAACAAAAAAAAAGAAAAAAAAGAAGCCGGTCACAAAACAGGAATAAAAGATGGGTGGGTAAAATGACGAAAAGAGGTTAAAAAGATGAAAGAGGGATGGAGACGAGAACTTTTTAGTGTAAAAGAAACAAAACCACAGAAGGCGAGTGAATGGAGGGTAAAGCTGCCAGCCAGAAAAACGGCCAGAGAACGTTTAGGTTCAATTTGAACGGAAAAAGAAGGGGCAGCGGAAAGGGGAAAACATCTTGGAAGAATGTGACTACAGTTGGAAGGGGCAAACTTAGAATGGAATGCAGTGAATTGGCTTTAATCGGGGCCAAACTGGCTGGCAAATAGCGGAGGATGTGGCCAACACAACACGCTGTGGAACAATCCAGTGAAATGTGACTCAGACGCACAAAGAAGAAGTGAAGTCGTCTCCTCGGTTACCCTGAAAGCAGCGCGGAAGGTAAAGAAGCGCTTGGATCTGGTTGCGACCTAATAAATCCTGTTTACATCAGTGCCGTCCAGATGTTTTCTTTGCATTTTCTCACTTTCTACAGTTGCTTTCTGGATTTGTTCGAGGCACTGGGTAGTTTTCTTTGTTCTGGTTTGCAATAAGCAGCAGATGGACAGCAGTTTTTCAGATAAAAAAAAAATTAATTTTATGGAATAATTGAACTACAACAACCATTACTATTATTTTGGTCTTTTAGTGTTGTTAGGTTGTAAACCTAATAACAGAATCAGAATCAGCTTTGTGAGGTGAATATTGTGTGCCTGAACAAGAATTTTGACTTCGATTTCGAGATATGATTTTAGAGTGCACTGATTGCACTTTTCAAGCCGATCACTAATTTAAAAAAAATAAATGGAAAAAAAAAAAATAAAAAAATCAATAAATGAACAAACATTTTCACAAATATCAACATCATGTAAAAATGTATTCACAAACTTCATTGCAAAAAAATTGTGCATCTTCCTTTATTTTTTAACATAAAAGATTAAATGAAACGATGACTCTTTAAAACTGGGGACACATTTCCTATAGCAAATATTTATCAAAAACTTAAAAAAAAAAAAAAGAAGAAGAAAAAAGTGAAATTTAAGAAGTTTTATTTAACTGGATACCATTTTATGTTGGTTTACCCAAATTACAGCACTCTCTTGTTCTAATACTTAAAACTCTCCAAAAAAAAAGTGATGTGGAAAAGTACATCATCAGACCTAGTAATTTAAGATTAATTTAATTAAAAGAGGAATCCATGTATCGTTTAAACTGTGACAATATTGTTTAATCCTGAAATTCATCTGGATGTGTTTTCAAATGTGGTTATATTTAACATTTGATATTAAAGGTTAAACGTCTTGTGAATCTGCGTCATCATTTTGTCAAGGCTTTTCATCTCTTTGTGTTCATTTCTGATTTTCATGATGGCTGCTCTGTGGCTCTTTTTGGGAATGAATGAATAATTGTGCTTCTAGATTGGAAACCAAACTACTTGAGACCTTGGAGCCGTGCCTGGTAATAAGGAATGTATTCAAACCATTTGTGCTCCAGTAAGGCACAGCTGTTCTTTTGCTGTAGCCAGAGTGGATCTAAATCGGTGCAGTGACGTTCTGCACCAAGTTTTATATCTGTATGTATTTATTTTCAGAATGTTTAGTTGTCACATCAATGTGACAACGAAACATATTTCCAGGAAAACCCCTACAGTGGTGCTGCGTTTCTAAGGAAACACCACAACATAAAAACAGTTGGCTTTCAGCCCAGGGTGATACATCATAGGGGGCTCCACAAGAGGGAGTAATGTTTTTGAACTGTACTAATTTGTTTCTTGTTTGTTTGCCTATTCAAGTCAATTGTGTGTCAGCAACATAGGAAATCATTACTGTGCTAAATTACAGACTGTTTCAGTGTGTTTTATTCAAATTCAAATTTAAAATCTTACATATTTGCAACCTGTGGCTCTCTGAACCCTCTGCAATGGCTCTGAGTAACTCTAGCTTAAAACGATAAAGAATCAACTAGTGTTTTTGATATAAATGTCATAATAAATGCTAGTTCAAGCAGGGGTTTTTCTTGTCATAAATTACTTTTCCACATACAAATACTGTTGATGTTGTTTCAGATCCCCCCACCCCCATTAAGTTGAAAACAATGTTCTTTTTTCATTGCAATTTTCCATAAATTTAAACACCCAACAGATGGAAATGTTTTCCCCATATTAAAACCTAAAAACAGAAACAAAATGGGGTTGTTTAAAAGTGAGACAAATATTCGTCAGTAGCTATTTGCCCCCAAAATTTAAGTTGACAAACGCAATAGTAAAAGGTAAAGTAACATTGAACAAGCATTATTTAGCTGGACATGTGGTTTTCAGGGTTTTAAATACCTGCACGTTTATAAAATAAAGCAGCACAGTATGCACAAGTCGGAGTGGTCCATGAACGCAGCAGGGAGCCCAACCGACAAAAGTAGCATCACGAAGAACAATGCGGTGGACACATGAAGCAGACAAAGTGTGTGAAACCTGAACGGAAACCGCTTCACGGCACGAGGACCGGTTGTTTACTGGGCGTTCATAACTTACCTCGTCATGTAGAGCCGTCTGCCGTAGATAAACAGAACAAGTCGCTAACAGCCAACACAACTGTTAGTTTCCAGTTGCTCAGGAGATGATAATCCTCTCTTTGGAAGGTTTGACGCAACCATTAAGCTTCATTTAAAGCGTCATAATCCCGCTCAAGCTTCTGCTACGAAATACCCGAAGCTAAAATTAAACTGCGTTGTATTTCATTAAGTTAGGTTTTAATTTTGGACACCATGACAGCAGAGTAAAGCTGCGGTGCCAGCACTGACGGTCGTTGGGAAGGCTTCGCTTCGCCGCTTGTTGACAGTAGTCAAGCTAACAGGCTAAAACAGACTTCCGGAGGAGATTTTCAAAATAAAGGCGCTCGTCTTTATTTTAACAAGTGAAATGTGACGTACCAGTTAAATTGTAGAAATTTGACAGTGGCACTTTTATTCTTAATATTGTTTGCTTATATTTCAATTGCGGTCCTTCCGCTATTTTTATTATTTTTTTTATTGTAGAGAAATCTAAGAGACATTTGTAGTTGACACATAACTAATGTGAATTTTAGAAATGTGATAGTAAAATTCTGAAACGGCCTAAGAACCACTCGATAGCATTGCTGCTTTAGAAAAAAAATGTATGCATTATATAGCTGATGCATTATGTACAGTTTATATTTGTAGTCTTTTCATCTTAGTTTATTTTCTGTATCGCAACTGCAGTAACGCAGTAAGAAAAATGTTTGTTTTGTTTTTTCTAAAAATGTTTTAAATGAATAGCTATCAAAGTGTAACATTTGCTTATGTGATCAGACTAAGACCTTAAAGCAAACATCAATATCTCACCGGAAATGTGGACCACAGCCAGCCCCTCTTCTATATATTTTATTTATTTATTTATTTATTTATTTATTTATTTATTTATTTATTTATTTATTTACCTGCAGCTGTACACGACCGCACCGGCGATGTTGTCCACTTTCAAACTGCTTCCGGTGACGCTTTCGCATTCCCCAGCAGTAAGCAGCTACCAACGCTACCAAACGACGTCACGCTGTTGGGGGTCGGCCGCTGGCATCCCCGTATGCCAGCTGTAATTTAAACCCTCTGTCACTAGGGGGAGCCATTTAGCTACAGATGCTTGTGACAACACCGTCTCTGGATTGCTCTGTTTGAACCGGCGGCTGCTTTCTGAGCTGCGTACTGCGGGAGGTTTCACATAAACATCAGCCAGATATTAGCTGGGACAACTGGAGGATGGTTATAGCTTTATAATGATGAAATGCTGACGCCACCGTAACGTAATTCTTTGGCACATTAGTTTTTGTTTCCCAAAAAAATGTTTAAACTTGTGCAAGTTGTTTTTATGTCAAAAAAGAAAAGTGCCTCCTTTGTTTTCTTTTTAAAAGTCGTTTTCATAACGTTGTTCACTGGACCGTTTCAAACCAGAGATCCAGTTTTCAGTCAAATCTACAATGGCATTTTAGTTTTCTTGGCCCACTCGTGTTGTTAAAGTGCAGTGAAAGGCACCGGCGCCTTCAGCTGTCGTGCTTCCGTCCTCAACATCACTGCATGTTGTTTGCACGTTTTCCATCTCCATGCCCCGGTACTCCGGCTTCCTGACACAGTCTAAAAAGATTTAGTGCGCTTTACAGTGGATGCTTGATGGAAGGAAATTGACACTTGTTTATAATAATATTAATGTTATTATATAGCATCACGACAGACATACTCAGGTTCATGGTATTTATTCTTCAGTAAACAAAAAAGCAAGCTGGTGATTATTGCCAGTCTATCTTCTGCCCCACAAACATCAACAGAAAACGGGGCAGAGCTGTCAGTTACCGGTTACTATGGTAACCACCCACTGCCAAGAGCAACAGAACTTAAAACACCACTAAATGTCTAAAGAAACATAGAAAAAAAACATAAAGTCAAAGAGCAAATAGACACATTTTGACAAACTTCACATTTACAACATTGTTACAGGTCAGTGGGGTCAGGTCTGCTGTAAATGAATATTTTAGTAATCATGTAATCTATTGATTATTTTGACAATTAACTGAGCAATTGGATAAAAAAATGTATAAAAATATTGATAAATCTGGCATAACACCATTGTTACTATCGGATATCAATATCGGTCCAATTTTTTATTTTTGAACGTCCCAAACAGCGTCCCTATAATGTCCCCCCTTCAACAACAAGGTATTCTCCCTATTATCTTTTGTTTGCTGCTCACTGCTGGTCAGCTGGCTGAAAGAAGGTGGCTCCAGAGTGCTGAAGGCCTTTAGAGCAGCTCTGTGGGATTCTGCAGCATCACAACAATCACATCCTGAGCCCAAGAAAAGGTTTCAGTGTTGTGGAAGACATCCGGATTTGTTCCAGTATCAAGGAAAACTCACTCCTCTGTCATCAACGACTACAGACCTGTTGCCCTGACATCGCACGTCATGAAGGTTCTGGAGAGACTCCTGCTGGCCCATCTGACAAAGTAAACGACCACATATCAGAACCGCCTGCAGTTTGCACATTGCTGTGTTGTTGGAGTTGAAGGCGTCATCATACACCTGCTTCAACAAACCTACTGTCGTCTCAGCAAAGCAGATGACAGTGCACTGTGAGGTTAATGTTCTTTGATTTCGTCTGTACGAAGGGGGGAAAAAACACACACACACGCACACGCACGCATACGCACCCACACACACACACACACGCACACACACACACACACACACACACACATGCTTTTCGTTGCTGAAACGCCAACACTCCAAGCAGCAGGTACTGTGACCACCTGAGGGAAAACCTTTTAGAAAGCAAAGTGAGGTGTGGCCAAAGTCACTCAAAACAACAACCTTTTAAGGAACTCCCGAATGGTTTCTGTGAAAGCAGCTTAAAATAAACCCGATCTGACTTTGTCACTGGGCAGCAGAGACAGGTGATTTTAGAGGATGTTCAAAACTTAGAAAATCTGCCCACATCTTTAAAGAGGCAGTGTTGTGTCAAATTGACTTTGAGCTGTACATTATATTGTGATGTTAATCCCTCATCAGAACATAGCTGATTCTTTCATGCATGTTTAAGAAATCCTTTTCATCTCTCATGGCAACCATTCAGCAAAACGCCTGGTTGGACCTAGCCCCGCCTTTGAGGGTGATGCTACACCTCAGAGCTGCAGTTTCCAAGCTTCTGAGCTTCTGCGTCACTCAGCTCCTTCAGACTAGCCAGTAGCAATTAGCAAACACCTGGCGAAGCTGCACGTGTGCTGAGCTCATTACATGAGCTATTTCTAAGTGCAACGCTGGTGAAAACATTGTTAAAGGGTTAATAAAGGAGCCACGTTGTGAAGATTTCCTGAAGGCAGAGTTTCTTAAAGAGCAGGAGCTCCTTAAAGAGACAGAGGCCCAATTTCAATTAGAAAGTCCAACTTCTTTTAGTTATATTCTATATATAGCTTTCTTACAACAAGTACTACCAACAAGTATAGTTACTTTTTAATAAAATGGCACCTTCATTAGTGCCACTTTCACTAATGACTAATCATTTCAGAGCCTCACCGGCAAAATGACTGCGAACACACCGTGCATCAGAGTGCGCGCCGCCGTCTCAGAAGGCTTTATCATTGGTCTGCAGTTTCCTCCAGCCGGGGTGAAGGAGCGGCAGAGACAGAGAAACACAATTACACTCAATCATCGTTTCCTCGACAATAAAGTGTCTGTAATAAAGTCTCCGAGCTCATCGCCAGCGCCAACGCCACTGATTTCCAGACGGAACATTTTAATGCTCTCTTTCATGCCCTGGTATTTCCCTTCGCAGTTCCCTTCAACTCTCACAATGCTCACACGCACGCACACACACACACGCACACG
Organism: Poeciliopsis turrubarensis; assembly: GCA_010277015.1. Classification (NCBI taxonomy): domain Eukaryota; kingdom Metazoa; phylum Chordata; class Actinopteri; order Cyprinodontiformes; family Poeciliidae; genus Poeciliopsis; species Poeciliopsis turrubarensis. The sequence continues at coordinate 537,322 of VMRN01000087.1, read as the reverse complement.
CACACGCACGCACACACACACACACACACACACACACGTGCACGTACACAGACTCCCACCCTGCTTATCTGGCAAGCTTTTGCCCCAGACACAATCACAGTATGCAAACAAACAGCTGATGTCATGGGACACATGGACACATACACTAGCTAATGTCATTGGGGTGGAATGTGATCAAAATAGAGCGAGTGAAATGTGTGTGTGTGTGTGTGTGTGTGTATTTGAGGCAACAAGGCAGTTTAAGCAGGGGTTGCGCATAATCAAGGAACACCAGCGCAGAGACAGGGAGGACAGACGAGAGGGAGAGTGATTTGTTTTAAGAAAACAGACGGGGGAGGGAGGACACACCTATAGACAGTGACACACACTCACACAGACACGCACACACTCAAACGGGCTGAGTCATCGCTGACAATTTATCATCAAGATCCCACCGGCAGAAAGCACTACAGCTCAGCGCAACAAGTCCACCGTCGTTTCACCCCAGAGCCGTTTCTTCCACATTCTGTCACATGACAGCCACAGACGTCTGCTTATCTAAACTTGACTTCCACCCAAGTCAAGTTCATTTGCACGGCACATTTCAGCGACGAGGCAGTTCAAAGTGCTTCATGCCACAGAAATATAAACACAGTTAAATACCAATTATTAGACGAGCAACAAACGTTGCATTTTGTCAAACGCCATCGTCAGAATCAGCCACCAAATACACATCAAATGTGTTGATGAATGTTCCACTCACTGCTAATCAAAGCAAACTCTAAACGTAAATTTTTACCCTTGGTTCAAAGGAAGTCGGCATTTTGGCATCTTAGCAGTTTTCTGGAAGTTTGCTCCGGATTAGTGGAGCACAGAAAGTCCAGTATGTTCTCCCGTGTTTGGTTCTGGGGATGCGGAGCAGACCTGGGACATCTGGAAGGCTGATACGTTTATTTTTAGGTTCAGAAGACAATTAATGCTCTTTAGAGAATATTTGTGACCAAAGTTCACAAAACCAAGAAATGCATCAAACAGGTCAGGGACAAAGTTGGGGAGAAGCACAAAGCAGGCTTACTTTGCATAACCAATGATGAAATGTCCGTCTCACGGAAATTTGTACCTGTACGCAAAGGGAGACGATTTAAAACACAAATGATGGATTTTCATTATTTTTACACTACGATGTGGATTATAGCATCGCAAAATTGCTCGGTCTCTTGGTTGTCGGGTAAAACTTGAAGAAAACTCTTTGCCACAGAAATCGTGTTCTTAGAAGGAAATCACATTTTTCTGTGTGTCATAAATATTCAAAATATTTGCCATTTTTTCCCCCCACTTTTGTCTGAGGACTTCTAAGGTCGAGCAGATGAATAATACATGAAAATGTTAATCGCCATCAGCCACTTTATACTTCAAATAAACTGAAACGGCTCATGCCATTACAATAACAAGACGACGCGAGGGTGATGCAAATGGGAAAACAAGCCAAAGTTGCAAAGACGCCTGGAAGAGACGGACGTTCAAGCTCTCCAAAGCATTTAACAGGGAATTACCAGACGTGCATTACTCCCATGGTCTCTTTCTCTCTGAACTGAAACTGGCTTTGCTCCATTTATTTCAGGTCACATTCGCTAAATATTTTATCGCACAAGTCTGTTGAGAAGCTTATATTTAGAAAGTCTGGGAACCGAGCCAGACATTTACGACCTCTACCTGATGACATGTTTTTGAGGAAAAGAGCTGCAAATCTCAGCGGTCACTAAGCCTCAAACAAAAAAAAGCCTTCATTTTCTCCTTGAAGGTTTTTGCGGAAAGTCGAAAGTGACCCAAACCTGCGCTTTGCTTGGAGTGATTTTAAATCCTCCAAAAAAAAAAAGAAAAAAAAAAAAAGTACGACGCATTAATAGTGTTCCCTATTTATGTCGCAGACTTCCGGAAAAAGTACCTGTCAGTCGACACCGTCGGGTTGGGCCAACTTTTATCGCCGAGCTGACCAGAAAACGGAGCCCCTCCCCACACGCTACAGAACGGCGATGCCTTTCAAGAGAAGCTGGCGGGACATTTCCAGCCAAAAATCTGCTTTCCTGTTAGGAAAATGGCTGAAGTATGACCGTTGGAATGTCAGGAAAGTCCATAAACAGGATGGATTTTCCTTTGTCCCCGACAAGCTTTTACAGTTTGTAAGGGACACCCCAACACACACACACACGCACACGCACGCACACGCACACACACACCCACACACACACACACACACACACACACACAGATGTCCTTAGTGTTCAAAGGTGTTGACTTAGGGGCTGTTATACTGGTGAACACCCTCTTAACACTTGTTGACTTTAAACTGAAGTGGACACTGATGCTGTTTTTCCAGCAGACTCCAGGTTATGACAGGCCTGTTGTTCGGTACTTAAACATCCTTACAAAGCTGGTTTAGAGTCTTTAGGCACAGAGTAGGGCAATATTATGTAAGATTAACTTTTTTGAGTTTTACATCACGCTATAATATTATTCCTTCATCAAAAACGTGGCTGTAGTGTTACCTTGATTCTTTCTTACATGTTTGAGAAATCATTTCATCTCCCATGGCGACCTTTCAGCTGTGCAAAACAACTGGTTGGACTTAGCTCCGCCTTCAAGGCGCAGCTCCTCCTACGAGCTGCTGCTTTCAAACTTCTGAGCCTCACAGCGCATCGCTGTTCTAAATAAATATTAAGTGACAATATTTTCAAAACCTTGTTGAATTTCTCTGCAACTTGCTAAGCAAGACTTGACCACATTGTAATGGGGGTTCGTGAATAAATAGTGGCTTTGAATCCTTTGATAAATACTGGAATTGCAAGCGGTTATCAACAGGTTCGAAGCCCGGCCCTTGCTCCGCCCCTCTGTACAATCTTGCAATTGTGGTGTTTCGATTAAATAAGACACAGAATGAAAAAGTTTGTCCATGCGACATCATTGAAAACCATGCTGTGCCATCGTCCTCCTCACACTTCTTCTCGTCTTTATTGTTTTTTTTTTTTACACCAGTTGTGGAGCACATAAGTCGTGAGGCAAAAATAAGTGCTTCCATTGCAGTTTTTGCAAACTACATACATGTTGATATGGATGGAAAACCACCTCATCATTCAAAAACAGCAAAAAACATGAGTTTTTCTCTTTTTTTGTTTCTGTTAAGCAAATTTATTTTCAGAATTATAATTTCGCAATTATATTACCATAATGGAGTGGTGAGGTATCAAAAAACCAACAGTCTAAATGTATGATTTGTGCTCTGCAAAAAGCACTTGACTATTTTACTCAAAACTTCAGTCATATGAAGAGACTGTGCCACCATTTTCAGATCTCAAAAACGGTTATTCAATGCATGGGGGTTCGGCGAAATGACTGCGGAGATTATGCGAAAAGCAAAGAAACAGGGATGAAAGGCAATATAGGTCACGCTCAGGCCTCAACCTCATGACATCACGCAGCACAGCGCGTCCTTTAATCTGCTGAGCCACACACACACGCTGATCTGTGGGACCGCGCTAAGCTACCCCGGACCCAACGTGACAGCGTTCCATCGGCGGCTTAATCCGCTCGCAGGACGGTGACTTCACCGCGGTGATGTCATGAAGGTGAGGCAGACGCGTCCGAGAGAGTGAGCGAACTCCGGCGCGGCCGCACATTCACCCGTGACAGAAAGTCGCCAAACGAGGGACGTCCAACAGAAGGCCAGAGTCGTCGAATGAGGTTCCTTGAATGAACAATTTTTTTTTTTTTGCATTATGCAGCGGCTTACGCAAGTATTTATAGAACTTTTCCATATTTTGTCACATTACAACCACAAATATATTTCACTGGAATTTGATGTGAAAGACCAACACATTGTTAAAGTGGTGCACTATTGTGAAAGAAAATTACACATGATTCAAGAGATTTTCTTTTACAAATAAAAAATGTAAAAAGTGCTCTCCATCTAATCTGACTGAAAGAACTGCGGCTGGAACTGCATCAAAACGTTGCTCCACAAAGTGTTAACTCGGGAGGGGATGAATATTTTTGCACGCCGCACTTTTCAGTTTTTGATTTCTATGTATTGATATGAATTCCAAATAAGGTTGTTACTTATTCAAAGTTTTGCTAGGCGCATGTTGTAGGGTTCCCGCTAATTTTTTATGTTAAATTTCTATACTTTTCAAGACTCAATTTCCCAAAGCTCCCAGGGACTTTTAGCTTTTTTTTTTTTTTTTTGAATACATGTTGAAGGTTCCCATTCATTTATGGCATGTATTTCAGGGTCAGTATTTTTGAGAACTGTAACTGTGAGACAGGGGTGTCCAAACGTTTTTGTCTCGTGGGTCAAGAACATAAAAAAATAACTAAAATCAAGCAAATAAATCACTCCAAGTTTCTGTTTTGTTTTGCAGGAAAGGGACATTACTCAGTGCAGATCCAAAAAGTTAAAAAGGGATTTTTGCATGTTTCTGTAAACTATAAAACAACTCAAAACCGTTTCCTTGTTTTAAATTTGGCATAAATAAATTAATCGGCGAAAGCAGTAGTTTGTAAATGTTATATATATGTACATCGTTTTAAAGGCTGTCTTCATGGTCATTTCAGGAAAAAGAACAGTGCCGTTTTTCACTGTGAAATCAACAATGACAACGTGAAACGTGAAAGATAAGAAATGTTTCACCCGTGGTTTAACGGTGGAACCACGGATGTTTTACTGCAGAATTTATCTTCTTACTTTTGATTCCTGCATAGAGAATGTTTAATTCAAACTTCATATATTCCCATTCTTTCCCAGACTGGGTGTCACACACCCTTCTAATCCGCATCGTGTGTGTCTGGACTCATGGCTTTGACTACAAAACTGAAACAGACCAGACAGTGTCTCTCTTGCTTTGCAGTAGTGTGGCAGAAGGGACAAGCCGGTTTAAGGTCCCGTCACTTATTAACCAGAAACTCCCTGCAAACCTCGGAAGCGGGGAGATTTTTCATCGGTGACATCACAGGTTTGGACTGACGAAGAGGTTTGGGAAACAAGAGAGAAGTCACCTTAAAAGGAGAGCGGTGATGCTGTTTGGCCGTTCCTGTTTAGCAACGTTAGAACACATCATCCCTGCTTCCTCCGATTGTCTCAGAGGTTGCGTGGACCGGAAGATGCCTCAATCTTATCCAGAGGCAGTGACTGTGAAAAATATATTATCCGCGCATGCTTGACATTTTGTTTACTTCTTTTTTCTTAGCCAAGGGAGCAAGTTGGACTTATTTCCCAAACCCTGGCAATGAAGTTCAAACGTCTTTTACTGGAAAAGATTTCAGGTTGAAACTGAAAGCGGCTAAAACGCACCGATTTGCCACCACCTTCAAAAACAAGACTGAGAACGATAGTAAAAATGGTTGGTATGAAAAGAGACACTGGTTCCTGACATCTGGATGTCTCACCATTTAAAGGGAGAGCGTCATGTGTTTTCTGGCCACATATTACCACTTTATAGCACAATCAAGTAGCTCTGTAACTTAGTCACAATCAAGTGCAGCATTTTCTTTTTTTTTTTTTACAAAAATGCTGCACACGCCAAATAAAATTTTAAGGAAATTTGTCTTGAAATTGGGCCTGTGTCTCTTTAAATACCCCTGCTCTTTCTGAACGTCTGCCTTAGAGAAGTCTGCACAACACGGCTCCTCCTTTCACAACATGTTTCCCAGCGTCGCACTGAGAAGTAGCTCCTATAATGAGCTCAGTAAATGAGCAGTTCTTCCAGGTGTTTGCTAATCGCTGCTGGCTAGTCTGAAGGAGTTAGGGGAATGTGGAAGCTCAGAAAGGACGTGCCTCTTGAAGGCGGGGCTAGTTCCACCCAGCCGTTTTGCACAGCCAGATGGTTGCCATGGGAGATTAAATGATGTTTCAAACATGCATGAAAGAATCAAAGCAACACTCCAGGTCTGTTTTTGATGAAGGAATAACATCATAATATGATGTAAAGCTAAAAAAAAAAGACTTGAGTTTACATATATTAGACAACTTATGTGCGTTTTTTTATTTTCATTAACAAAGAGGGGCATAAACAACGTTAAGCTGTTTATATTACCAATCAGTTCGTTTGTTAACGATCACATCACCAAATAAAAGATAGGAAAATACTAGACTAGTCTTTATTGCATAATTCCTGCAATTTGCTTTATAATCCCACAGTTGTATAAACCCACATATGGAGGGCCTAGTCTTCGACGCGGCAGTCACAGGTTTGACTCCCGGCTCCGGCAACATTTGCCGCATGTCTTCCCCTCTTTCCTGTCAGCCTATACTTTCATAAATATATGGGCCACTAGAGCCAACAAAAAAACAAACAAACAAAAAAAAAAAAGAGTCTGTTCAGCAGCAAACAACATATCCTCAACTACAGAGCAGCTCACCCATGTAGCCTGACGTGAAAACATATTGCTAGACGACGTCAACCATTGTGAAGTTTTAATTACTGTTATCAAACGTTAAACATACAGAGCCAACCATGAGAATCAACTCATTTAAAGTTTAAACTCAGTTTCACACAAACACAAAAGACCCTGGCATAAATGTCTGGCTGTTGAAAAAAAAAAATTCCTTTTTTAAGACATTGTTTTGCTTATTTATCTTCTGACCGGAGCTCCGGACCTTTGGATGCTCTGCACGTTACCGGCGAAACGTGCTGTACCTCGCGCGGCCACCAGGGACCCCCAAGAGCAATTTATTTGTTTTCTTTTTGTCAATAAAATTATAATTTCTACATACATTATCAAATATATATTATTGTAAAAACTAATCACGTCATAGTGAAATTGTGTGTTTTTGACATTATAATGACATAGAAATTACTATAAAAAAAATTAAAAATCAGTTCCACTGAGGGAGCCCCTAAGTGGCCATGGGGCCCTAAGCCACTGCTTAGTTTGCTTGTGCATTGGGCCGGCCCTGCTTTGGGCTGTACGCAGTTTTATGCGCACAAAAGGAAAGTCTAGTTGTTGTCAAAGCACTGATATGTACAGGTTATTGCTCGCTTACTGAAAGTGTGTGTGTGTGTGTGTGTGTGTTTCTGCACATTTAAGCACAGTTTTAATGTTTATCAACCATTTCCAAAACACAGCAACCCCACCTGAGTGCTGCAGACACCACAAGTGTTCCCCTCTCACCTCCCGACCGCACCAGAGGGAGTCTCCCTGTGAGTTCATGTCTGGAGCTCTGCCTGTCTGAAAGGGAATTGCGCTGCAGGAACCAACATTAGGTAAGCTTGTGCTTAATAATATTAGAGAATGTTATATGATGATATATTAATTCCATTGTACTGTCTACCATTAATGCATTTATGTTTACAGGAACCTATTGCTTTTTTTTTTCATGCAATGTGAAATCGACATTGCATTGAAATTGTGTACGCAACAAATTCCAATGTGACTGACACACAGTAGTTCAGTCCTTAGAATAGCTTTAAGTTACTCAGAAAAACCAGTCGGATGTCTTGATCGTCACAACCACAAATAAATATATTTCAAACGTGTCAGTCAACAATCTGGACCTCAGTTAATTTCATTGGTTTCATCTTGACTGACGGCCTGTAAAGAGGTTTTTTTATTGCCAAAGTATCTCTAGCTGAGCTTCCAATGACCATGTAGTTGTGCAATTTCGAAGCCCCGCCCCCAAAAAATCATGTCTGTCGATAAAAAAAATGTTGACGCTGGGATGAGGCGTTTTATTTGGCCGCATCAAAATTGGTTTCCTTTTGCAAAACCGCAACGGAAACACTTTTTTTTTTTTACCCGCATCACACGAGTTACTGGATGTTGCTACTGAAGCAAACCATGAAAAAGAAGAAGACAGGAAGTGGCAGTAGGATGACGGCCGGACTTGTTTTTTAACAACTTATCGTGATCCAAATTATTCACGTGCGATTTCTTGTTTAATGGAAGCACAGAAGTTGCTCAATTGTGTTTTGTCGGCGTGAGCTGAATGTTGACAAAGCTTTGCGCACATTTGTAATGGAAACGTAGAGACAGAAGAGTTATTCCCAACCTCATCTTTGTAAAATAAATGGGAAATTATTGCTTACACATGTGTTTCCTAACATCTTAACTTCCCAATTAGACAAAAAAAAAAAAGTAGCATACGTAATGCAACAGAAACTATACTAGACGAGGTAATCCTTTCAACACTTATAGCAGAGAAATCAAACCAACAATCAGAGGAGTTGTCCAAGAATCAGAACTACCTTCTCGAAGGGCTGAGTGAGGGCTTTTCCTGGAAGCTGAGATCTTTGGCGGCCATTTCAAAAAATTGGAAAATTCGCCCCCAGAATATTATATGTGAAAGGATTTTGATCCCACTTTGATATGTGGCTGATCACTCTGAAAGAATGCCATTCGCCTTACCATACAACGAAAGACGTTTCATGGCTGGCTGGACCCCCAAAAGGCAGAATCCACCCAGAGAGACTCATGGAAGAGCATCAATGGAGGCATTGATACATTAAAGACTGGACGGGGGGGGAAAGTGTGAGTGTTTGAGCTCATGATGTTGAGTGTGTGTCTGAGTGTGTGATGGAAAGAGATTTATGAGGACAAATCTGAAGAGCATGAAGCAAGCGCCAGAGACTCATATTTGTTCGGGTCGTGACCTGAAGGACTGATTGATTTCTTTTTTTTTTTTCCCCTCTCCTTTTGAGCCTCTTTTTCTTCTCCCATTTGTCAGAACTTTTACTTTCATTCAGTTTTAATATTCGACCTCCAACGATTATAATAATGAGGCTAAAAATAAGAGCATGTTGTGCTTTGATCCATCGTCACTCACCTTTACAGCTCCAGAAATGTTTCCATTCACATCACCGGGCTCTTTGGTTCCAGCACCGGTGAGTAATCTGTCTGGCATCGAAGCACCAATAATAGAATTGACAATTAGACAGGATGAGTTATCTATCTTTTCACTTGACAGCTGCTGATTTAGCGTTCATTGTTTCAGTTTGGCAGCGTTGATATGCGGAGTTATAGAAACGTTTGTATTTCACGCAGAAAATCTTACATCGATCAAAATGCAGCAATAAAAACGCAAAGCGCAGAGCAATTTGGAGCAATTTCATCTTTGATCATGATAGCTATTATAAAAGTTATCATTTGTTTGTCTGTTTTTCCACAGGAGCTTTCTTTTTAGCATATTTCTAAGTTTGTTTTGTATCTCTGCATTTCATTTGGCCACGTTTTGTCAGTGACCACTCTTTTTCGTTTTCTTAGGTTTTTGCTTGTTTTAGATTTTCTGTTTTCCTTTGCACTTTGCCAGTGCTCTGCATCACCAACTTATCGCTTTGAATCCATCTCTGAAGTCGACTCATGATGAAAAAAATGCCACAAGGACAGAGAAAAAAAAAAAAATCACAGACACGTTTGTTTCTTAAAAGGGGAATATGTAGCGTCGGCAATAAGGTTCGTATTGACATTCCCTTGCGCTGCTCTGAACGGTGAACAGCCATGAACACCTTTTCTCTCTCCTCCTTCCTGTTCCGTCTGCCTCCTTTCCCCTCCGTGTTTGTCTGTGCTCACTCTTCCACGGCAAACAGCCCGCCTTGGGCACGGGACCAGCTGTCCGTGTTTTGATTTTCACTTGTTGCTCGGCGTTTAAGCGCCAGCTGAACTGTGGCTGACACTTCGCCGCGCGCGCGCCACGGACGCACACAGGCACAGACTCGTGCAAGTCGGACGGACGGAAGGTGAAACCGCTCCAGGCTGTCATAAACATCACTGACACGTCACATAAAAGCGCAACGTGATGAATGTCAACGGCGGCTGTTTGTGTTATACGCCTGAGCAGGCTTTTATCACCTTCAAATCTGGAGGCAGTAAATTGCAAACGCTTAAGGTAGTTCTGTGGCATATGTGGACATGTGTGCGAGTGTTTGGAGTGTGTGTGTCTCTTTGTTCTGAGGGACAGTGTACATCTCGACAAGTTGTCCCTGCAAACATATTCTTGGACAATCCGAAGGAAATTGGCTTTGCGGGGAATTAAGAGCATACAGAATTCATGTCAACACTTTTGATCCAGTCAAAACTGTCTGAGCAGAGAAAGAGATTTACTGGATTTTAAGGCACAACGCTGACATATTGGAATTAGGATGGCTGCTAATCGGCACGATAAACTATTTACCTGAAGCAGGTCGAGCGATGAAATGAGAATAAATCTGCTTTGCAAGTCAGTCTCTGTGTGTGTGGGAGTCTTATAATTTCTGATCCTTTGTGTTTATGTAAAGCCCAGATTAAAAGTCTGCACGCCATAATTCAAATCTGCTTCTTTACAGCAGGAATTAGTCGTGATTTGACAAAGTATTTTATGTGGCCTGTGTGTTTTGTTTGGAAATGCAGTAATGTGCAAAACGTGATAAATAATAATAAAAAAAAAGACTTTCAGGGTAAAGTAACAAAAGCTATCACTGAACCAAAGCAAAATATTTCAAAGGTGCAATATTATATACATTATATTCCAACCACATAGTGCCATTTTACAGCACAATCAAGTTACCTTCAGTTGTTATAAAAATGTTTTGATATCAAGCATGACTGAAAAGAAATTTGACTTTGTAATTTAACGCCTTGAATTTGGGCCCCTGTCTCTTTAAGAAGCTCCTGTTCTTTCTGAAACTCCGCCTCCAGGAAGTCGTCACAGCATGGCTCCTCCATCGACCCTTTAACAATGTTTTACTTGCGGTGCAGTGGGAAGTATGTCAGCAGATCCATAGTTCTACCAGGTGTTTGCTAATTGATGCTGGATAGTCTGAAGGAGCTGATTGGGAGAGAACTGCTTTGTGAGGCAGGAGCTCGGACACTTGGACACTGCAGCTCATTTTTGTCAAATCGCTGCAGCTGAAATTAAGTTCGTCTTGGGGTTTTATTCATGTTATTAGTTTTTCCTACTTAATGCCAATTTTCTAATTCTCTTATTATTTTTACAAAACTTTTAGTTTTTGTCTTGTCATTTATCCACCTGTGATGTTGTGATTATTGCGAAACACTTTGGTCCACTGGGGTAAATGTCAATGCGCTACACGGATAAATTCTGACCCGACCTCATCCTGGGAGGCGGGGCTACGTCCCGCCAGGCGTTTTGCACAGCTCGACGGTTGCCACGGGAGATTCAGGGAATTCTCAAAAACGCGCATAAAGGAATCAAAGCAACACTCCTGGTAAGTAATAGAGCTGAAAACAAAATGTCAATTTAACATATTTCTGCCCCATGTTGTTCGTGTGGTAACAACATGGTGTAACGTGAGCACTGGTCAGGGATTAGACATGCAGAGCGGAGGATTTCTGGAAGACATGGCAGACGTGCCGATATTAATTCTTTGAGGGGAAAAAAAAAAAAAAAAAAAAAAAAAAAAAAAGGAGAAAAAAATTCTAAGCCAAGAAGATTATACTGATGATGATGATTGCGTAATCACGGTTTGTGTGTGTGTGTGCGCGTGCATTGGGAGTGTGTCTGTTATGGTGAGCAGACAGCACAATTAGTCAGTCGCTCAGTTACGGCCCCCCGGCTCTGACCTGACACACGTAACATCACGCATGCAGCTGCACGGCTGTGTGCACTTTTACACTTGGCAGCCACGCAGCAGATCACTGATGAAAGAGCCGGGGCGCTTCGCTCTCAGCTGCGGCTTTAATGAGGAACATGTTTTCTCCCCCTTCTCTCCCGCACTAATTACCTCCTGTCTTTCTTTCTGCCATACATCTTGGCCTCTTTCCTTCCCTCAGCCTCCCCTCTGCTGCTGCTGCTGCTGCTGCTGCTCCTTGTTTCACGAGTCTCTCCCCGATCGAACAGAAATACGCGAAAGTCGGTCCAAACACGCCCCGAGTTTAAATCAAAAGCCCCCATGGATGATTCTGTTACGTGTCAATGTGGATGATCTTTCAGAATCGCAAATAATATTTTTGCTTTGAGGCTCACAAGTCATTGAAAGTATCGCAGCTTGATCCGGATTCGTGCCGATTTTGTCTCACGAGTCCGATTTCTGAGCCGAATCTGGTTGAATTTGAACATTTTATCCAAGTTTACCGAACGGACGTCGTGTCGCAGTTAAACTGAACCGCAAAAAAAAATATTAGAATGCATGAATTGAACCGATTAGTCGTAAATGTTAAAGGCCTAAAGTTGAATTCAACTGAATTGGAAACAACTGAATCGCAATCGACTGTAAAAAAAAAACAAAAAACAAACAAACAAAACACAACTTCCAACAACAAAATGCAACTAATTTGAGTAAAATGAACGGAATTGAACCAAAATTGAATTGGCTTGTAGTTAGCTAAACATAAGACATGTTTAAAGACAATCTAAAATGCTTAGAACGGGCGTAAGCTGTCACAAATACTACAGATCTCATTTAGTTCATTTGAAAAAGGAGGACTTGACCGAAGTGAGCTGAACTGAAATGGGATTGAACTGAGTCACCCCAGCTTGAACTGAACTGGATTTAGCAAAGTTGATCTAAAAGGCATTGATTGAATTGAATTGAGAGTCAATTCTGATGTAGAGCTCTGGACTCATTTACTTACCTTGGAAATGCAACCAAGACGTAACGCTACTTTTGCACTTTTGATTTTTAAGACATAAACCATCCATGTTTCATGCATGATTTTGGTGGTTGGTGTGCTTTTCCAGTTTTCTTTTTCCAGCTGAGAAGGAATAATTTAGAAAAGCTAATTGGAAGACATCAGAACTCAAAGGTTATAGTGCCAAGTCTTCTCTCATTAATTGGTTTATTTCTTCATGAATCTAAATTTCACCCACTCATTCATGCTCTGTCTCAGTATCGCCTCTTATCATCCTCCTCAATCCGCAATCTTCTTGGTCCCATCATTTGTTCATTTCCCCCGTGTTGCTGTCCTTTGGTCCTTATCAGTCAGCCACTTTTGTTTTTCTTTAGCAGCACTTCTTCCATTTTTATTTCCTCCTCTTCTCTCACTTTTCGCCTTCTGCCTGTTTTTTTTTTTTAATCCTCTCACCTTGATTTCTATCTTCCTTTCAACCCCTCTCCTCATTACATTGCTCTGTCTCGCCTGTGCTGCCACTCGCCCTGCCATAAATTTAAAACATCTAACAACCTCAGTCACATTTTCCAGTAATCGAATCCCCCCTGTGCTTGTGACATCACGTTTTTATTAAACGCCTTTTCCATGTCTTACTACTTCTTTCTGCCTCTGACATGTTCGGCTGCTTCTCTGTCATTTTGCTGCTGATGTCACTGGGTTTGTTTCCCTTCATTTCTTCCATTGTCTCAGACCTGTAAAGTCCCACCGTCTCTTTTTGGAAGAATAACAAGTCTGGTAAAATGGACAACCAGTCCAGGCATGCTAATTGTTAGCCTGTACAGCGTTAATGCCAACCGTTTCGATGCTAACGCTATCCTATCTGTGCTAATGGAGAGTAGAGACATTTGCATGACAGTCACTAGCATCTGAAATGCTAACGCGAGTAGGCAGTCTCCTTCTCATTCGCCAGCGCTGGTCACTCAAGTATCATTAATCATATCAGTAGCTAGCTTTGGATTAAGATATAGCCTCTTGTGACAAGGATGTAGCCACCAGCAGGTGTTCAAAAGTCTTAATTTTGGTCATAATGCCGCACACTGACCTTCAAAACAACTGCCAACATGTTCAGATGCAGCAGACCAAGCTAGCTTACTCTGAAAGCTAGCCACGCGACGCTAAACAAAGTCTCCAAATACCTTAAATGTCCTCACAGGACCTTCACCGGGGTCTGGCCACTGCTGATGTAAAGACTTCTGTTTACTAATTTTATACAGACTTCACAGGTTTTAGGCAGGCAAGCGGGAATATTTTGTTCTCGAAGAAAAACATCGAGGGCCAGTCAAAGGTTTGCTGCAGAGAACGTGGGGACAGACGAGTCTAAGCTGCGTAACATGACAATGACCCAAAATATACCACGAAATTCACCAAAGCCTGGCAGAGAAATAAGAAATAAATAGCCCTGGTGGATTTGAAGCCTCACACCGATACCAAGCATAGACGAGGTAAGAGCAGCTGTTAGGGTGCAAGACGTCCTGGCCTCCTCTTTCGCTTCCAGAGTTAAGTAACAGTAATTAGACATTAATATTCGAAGTAACTCTTTTTTGAAAAACCTCAGTTAATGCAGTGTCCAAACTGTTTCAGTTGACTGCACGTTGTTATTTCTGCTCCCTACCCTACAATCCTCTTTCCGGATCGTCACACCTGTGTCCGCAATTTGGTCAGCAACACAGAAGCTCCTGGTTTTCCATCTCTGCCTGGTCCTTCGTGATCTCTCGTTTGCGGCGTGGCATCTCCAGGACGGCAGCCTCTTGGTGAAAATCGGGAAAAGGGATTAAGCTGGGACTTTCCACTCAAACCTGCCTAATTTACCTTTAATCTGATTTCATAAATGCTGTGACACATCCAGTTAACCCCCAACGTATTCATACCTCCAGATGATTTAGGTTTTAATGTAATCCTTTAATTTGACCAACAGGTTTCTTCTGCCTGGAAGTGATATTAAGGCGTCAAAGAGGCCGAGCAAACGTCCGGGCCGAAATCTCTGGATTGAGCTCAAGATTAAGGTGATGGCAAGGAGGCCTTCCAACCTCAAAGACGTGATGCTTATTGCTGACGGCGTGTCGACACTCAAATCCAGTTCAAATTCAGAAATACTTTCATTGTTCCTACAAGAAAATCAAACGTTGTTGTAACTTATAGTCAGAGTTATTGTAGCTACTGATGGCTGTTTGTAGGAAACCGCTCTTGTAACAGTCTGTATTGTAGTGAATTGCAATATTGTTACTACTAATAATAACAATACACAACACTGGAGTAAGCCAGTAAGCAACAAAATGTAAATAAGGATCATTTCAACAAATATTCTCCTTTTTAGGGATATTGTGAATGTTGCCTATCGTGTCCCGTCAGCAGCAAACTTCTTAGCTGATTGAAAATAACTTTAAATGTAAACCGCATGGGGATACGTGCGTGTGTGTGCATGTGCATGTTTACGTACACAGAATTGTGCATGTTTATTCTGGTGAACCTGTCCATTAATCTGTAAAACACGCCCCACAGCTGTTCCATTGAAATCAATGGCATTGTATGAAGATCAGGCTCGCTATTATTATCGGATTTAAGAGACTAACACACACCTGCGCGGCAGGACATTAGAGAGCAAATGAGAGCAACGAGTGTGCGCGCAGTGCGTGAGTCAGAACGCGTGCGTGTGTGTGTTTATTTGCGTTAGGCATAAAAACCATTTTGAAAGGGATGGAGATGAAAGAAGATGTGGCCATCTGAGCCTCTTTAGCGTTAAGCCACTACTGAACAACCAGAGGGACAACAGGGACCAAAGGAATGGAGGAGCTGCTTTTACTGGCCCTTTGTGTCACTCCTACACTTACCTGGAGCGAGAGGGAGAGACACATACTTCACAATAGGACGATGGAGCGGGAGCATGACGTCATTAAAGCGACGCCAAACCGCAACGTTTTCCGTCTTCTCGTTTAAGACTCGTGAGGGGGAATTGGTTGGCAGGGTGGGGAGAAAAAAAAAAAAAAAAAAAACGTCGTCGGGCTCAACTGGCAACCGCTGCACCATTGCCATCAAATGACGCGTAAACAGGAAGTTCCCTAAAGCAGATAACATTATGGAAAGTGAGCGAAAAGGCAGCGTGTGTGTAGCCTGGTTAGCCATTACATGGAGGCGCATGCCTGGAATATTTTTCATGTCAGTCACCTCACTTTTAGTTTCTCTCTCTGCACCAACATTTCCATTCCTCAACCCATCCACCGTTTAATTTGGTGACCAGGTCTTTATATATATAAGTGTTTATTTGTTTGCTTGGTTGGATCCCCACTGTCACAATAGCTACTTATCCTGGGGTCCACCTCATGCAAAAGTAGCATAAAAATAGTTACACTTAATATAATATCAAAAACATCAGAAATGCATAATTATTACAATTTATATAATAAAACAGTTCTATTGCAAGCATAGCACATTTCAGCGATTATAACACTACATAATAAAACGAGCAGAAATGAGTTTTTCTCTCCAACTTGTATTTATCATTACAGATTCGGATATAAAATATGCGAGCAGACGCAATCTCCTGCAACAGATTGAGCCAAACTTACTGGGACAGATGGGCGAAATCCACGCTCAAGTCGTTCATCACGACAAAGCAGACACGCTGCAGAAAATCTATTTAAACAGATTTCTTCCCAACTTCTATCACCCTCCTCCTGAGGCCTGATCGTCTGCCTGAACTTGAATTAATTTAATTCCACGTCTGAAATCCGAGTCCTAAGGCGACCAGGTGAGCAAGTGCAAAAAATAAACGTCTGGGGCAGCAGGTTGCGGCAGAGAGGCAAAAAAAAAAAAATTAAATTAAATTAACATAAGGTGATTTTTAACCAATTGTGGCAACAAAAAACACAGCCGTCGTGTCGCATCTTGTCAGGAAATGATTCGACATTTATCTTCTGCCTTGCTGCAGAATATGAATGTGATAAATTCACATTCATTCAGATATACAGAAACAACATTTTTCCTCACTCACAGCAAATGAGATGAAACTTTTCAGGGGTTTTGTTTGAGTTTTTTGTATATTATTTTTGAAGTTTGCAGACATTTCCTTGGAATTCAAATAAGACGTCAAATGACTTTTATGTGTGTAACACCATTTAAAGACACGAAGCAGCTCAGAAGTTCGGATGAGCTGTAAGGACCCGCATTCCCTTGTGCAGCGATCTAAAAATAAAAATTCACATTTTAAACTGAACTCCCAACTTCACAGGAAAACTTTTAAACAGTTTTTCAAGAGATGAGGAGCTGCATGCCGCATGAGAGAGCTCAGATTGACCTCCACTCAGAAATAAAGGGCGTTGAAGTCAAGACAAGAAGACAATATAATGAAGGTCTAAAATAATATCGATGTTCGGGACTCTGGGGGTAATTAAACACGTGCGATCAAAATCTTTTCATTTCTAAGGCAGGTGCTGAGTCCAGTCCGATATGAAGCTACTTCAACTGCAGAGGGACACGGCAGAGAAATGATCTGCTTTCCCGGCTTTTACTACCTGGGCGCCTCTGGAATGCACTGGAGCTCAAATTAAATAATTAGTTTGCATGTGCACACAGGACTTTATTCAGACTCTCTGTCTCCCCGCTGCGTTTAAAGCGCCCGTTCACAAAAAGCTGATTGTGTTTGCTTTTCGGAGAGTGGATGTTGTTCTTTCTGGAAGGCAGAGGTCCTGTGAGCAAGGCAGCAGACACGGCAAGCGGGTGGGAGAGAGATCTGAGCAGAGGAGAACGGACCTGAGCTGTGGTCAGCTCACAGCTGCGCATGTGCCTGAACATGACATCACTGTGGCAGCATTGTGATGAGGGGATCCTTCGCTTTAGTGTGGGCAAGGAATGTTGTTCAGAGTCGATGTGAAGACATGTTGAGCAATCCAGCAGGACAGCAGCTCTTAAAGGGGCACTACTGTGTGTTTTCCAGGCACATTTTACAGCTTGATCAAGTAACTGTGTTGCCGTCAGTTGTTTTAAAATGACATTTATGAAGTCATATATGACTTGAAATGACAGATTTAATACCTTGAAATTGGGCCTCTGGCTCTTCAAGAAACCTTCACAAAGTCATCACAACATGGCTCCTCTAATAACCCTTTAACAATGTTTTTTTTTTTTTTTTTTTTATCTTTTTTTTTTACCAGCGTTTTGCAGCAGATATGCAGTTCTAACAAGTGTTTGCTAATTGTCACTGGCTAGTCTGAAGGAGCTAGGCGATGGAGGGCTGCTCTGAGAGGTGGAAACTTGGAAACTGCAGCTCGGAGGACGAGAAAGCGGAGCGAGGTCCACTCAGGCGTTTTTGCACAGCTGGTTACCATGGGAGATTAACTGATCAAATGCATGAAGGACTCAAAGCAACATGCCAGGAGTGTTTTTGATGAAGGGACAACATTTTAACATGACGTAAAAGTTCTAAAAATTATGAAACTTTAGTAGACAAACATATTTTTCTTTTTCACATACATTTTCAAGACTCTTCTGACATCAGCCATGTCGGACACATTGCTCTGCCGTGGCGAGACGGATGACGACTTGCATGATTGGTTGATTCTGACGCGTCTTTCGGCAAACGGCGATTCTGACGCGTCTTTCTACAGACGGCGATTCTGACGCGTCTTTCTGCAGACGGCGATTCTGACGCGTCTTTCTGCAGACGGCGATAGGAGCAGGCGGAGGAGATTGACTTTCTTTTCACAAACTACTATACTGTCGCAGCACAGTTTGGACAAATGTGTAAGAGCTGTATTTGTTTGTATCAAAGTTACTGCAGCTTTAACTTGCAGTCTGTATGCCTTTAAAGTCACGTTTGTGACTGTGATGAGTCTTTTTCATATACTGTATATATTCTTATTCACATATGAGTTTAATTTACAGTTTTTACCACCTTTCCACGCACTATGAGACAATGAACCTGACTATGCAGAATCACACACACACACACTGAGACTGAATTTACTCCAGTCTGTCTGAAAGGACGGGTTTGTTTCAGAGGTTAGTAGTCCCCCGTCTGCTGACGTATTTCTTCTACTCCGCGTCTCCATGCCAATCTTTTTCTTAGCAAAAAACGAAGAAGAAGAAGAAGAAGAAGAAGAAGAAGAAGGAAAAAACCCCCACAACTGTGCATATTTGCACAGAAAAACCACCTGAGCTTCCCCAGATGTCAACTTTATTGGGGAAGTGGCTTTCCTTCACGGGGCTGCGTGACATCTATATTTAAGCGCTCCGAAACGTCGTTTGCACCGACTCGTGCTTTTTTTTTTTTTTTCTGTAACACTTATGATGCCTTGTTCCAAACTTTAACAACAAAAATAAAACCTGAGTCAAAAATATCAAGGGCTGGAAAAAGCTGTGGTCACGCCTCGCCGAGAGTCGCTCGGTTTGAACAAAGGTCAACTGCCACCGTTGGGGAGATGGGAAATCCAGGTGCAGGAAAAGCACGAGTTATTTCAGACGCCGTAATGTTGCGTTTCCCCACCAGCACTTTTAGTGAAGAGCAAATATTCACATAGCTGCGCTCTAAAGCCTGGAGGGGAAAAAATACAAAAAAACACCTTTTTGTGATCGTTTTAGAAACGTCACCTGTGGTATGTCAGCTGCAACTCACAATATTTGTACGAACGGGGATAGTTTTCCAAAAGCATCCATTCATAATTTCTTAAATGTAGTCTATGGGATTAATATCATCCAGGAGGCGAAACTACTGACATTTGTTTCTTTGTTTTGTTTGATTATGGTCCGGATTTTAACCGTAGAGAGTTTTAAGTTTATTTCTGTTTTCAAAGAATGTAAACAAAAAAAAAAAGGAACGCTGAACTTCTTTATTAATGCGTAACACAATAAAAAACACATCCAGAAGTTGGGATTTAAAACTGCGGAGATCCGATCTGACCTTTTGCATGAAAGGAAAGTTTGAAAGCACCAAGAAACTTTCTCAGCGACTCTGCTTCCATGAGAGCGCCATTCATCAGCACGGCGAAGGTTTTCTGAACCACTTAAAGGCAGTTGTTTGAAGTAAGACACCATGACCTATGGAAACTATTGGCGGCCGCTCTGCGCGAGGATCAGAGCGCCAGGAACAACAAGCAGATTGAGATTAGCTTCAAGACGAGGAAAAGAAGGGAAAAAAAAAATTACCAAAAAAAAAAAACAAAAAAAAAACAGCAGTGGAGCGTGAAAAGCTTCCATCGCTAAAGGGCAAACCTTAAGCTTCAGAAGAGTTGGATGAAGGAAGAAAATGAAATGCATTTCTTTCTTTATTGGAAGGCAGAGGAAGAGGAGCCTCCAACAGCAATATAGCAGGGAATTTCCCTGCACGGATCAAAAACACGTCTCGGATCAAAAGGTCTGTGGATGTGTTTCTGTGAGCATCTCTGGCCTGAAAAGGAAGACAGCTCAGGAAGGACGGACGGACGGACGGACGGACGGGTTCTCTAAATGTGGCCTGTTTTCCTGGACTTTTCTTTCTTCTTTCTTTTTTGCGGGTGATGCAGGGTTTTAAATGATTTTGAGCAGATTCATTTGTGCTTCTTGTGTTTAGCGAAGCGTGTTGCAGCGGTCAGTGAGCGGGATCGAGGTTGATCTGGTCAACCAACTGAAAACTGAAATTGAGGAAACAACTTTGTAAACTGAAACAAATAAAAAACTAGAAGTAACCCGAACTACATTGTGTGTTTATAAAACGAACTAAAACACTGAAGTATACATGTCACAGCCTTTGTTTTTCTCTGTTGGCCTTTTACGCTGATGTGAAATTGACTTTTTTTTTTTTCCCCCCACAGTTTACGTCAACTGATGACAAATTACGGCACTTCACAGCATCTCACGCTCACAGGACGAGGTCAGGTCGAGCTGAAATCGCTGCCCCAGCAGCAGAAAAAGCTGCAAGGAGCACTACAAGCACCATAGCTACAGGAAAAGTACAAACCCAGAAAGGCTGCAACACTCAATGAGGCAAGCCGAACTTGGCTGCACAATGTAACAAAAGCAAACCCAAAACGGCCGCTATGTAACAAAGAAATAGCCAAGCTGTACATAGCTGCACAATGTAACAAAAGCAGACCCAAAATGGCCGCTGTGTAACAAAAAATAGGCAAGCCGTACACGGCTACACAATGTAACAACAGCAGACCTAAAACGGCCGGAATGTAACAAAAACTAGGCAACCCAAAAACAGGCAAGCTGAAAATAGGCAAGCCGTACACGGCTGCACAATGTAACAAAAGCAAACTCGAAGTGGCTACGATAATAAAATAAAGACAAGCCTGATATGGCGGCACAATATAAGAAAAAGCAATCCCAAAAACGGCTGCTATACAATAGTTGATGGTGATGACTTATAGACAACAAACTCAAGGCAATCCGAATGCGACTGCCAGCTACAAATACAAGCCAATACGGCCAAGCAAACAAGCTGGTCGGAATCGGCTAACACTGAACCACCAGCGATTTGGAAATCGACGCGGGAAGCGAACGCGGTCCCGCTCCCGCCGATCAAAAAGTAACGTTTGGAAAACGACTTTCCAAACGAAGAACAAAGTTGTATCAAAGAGGAGCTTACGCAGCCTCTGGAGGGCGAGATAATCTTCGCGGCTCCGACTGTAGTCTTGAGGCTACCAGCGACAAGCAAATAATCAAGTGTCTTACCACCTGTTCAACCTGCATGCCAGAAGATAAAAAGGGACTGAGCTGTCATTGTCACGTGACTATATAGACTTACCACGTGACCATGGTGCGATAAGTTTCTCAACCTGTGCATGGCAAGAGTGATCATTCTGTGCTTTAAGCGGTCTGGCGGCCAGTAGGGATGAAATGGAACCAATCCTTTTGGCCATAGATATTTTTTTTCCCTGCGCATTGATTGGTCAGTGACTGGATTATTTCCTTCTTTTCTTTTGCTTGTTTTTGCTGTGCTGGGCTGTTCCAACTTGCATGTTCACTTGTGGGATCGCTGAAGGCATGTCTCGGTTTAATTTGGGATTTCACGAGTCTGCTTTGTATCGGCATCCGATAAAGACTGCTCGCATGGCAGCTGTTTGAAGTGGCGTGTGTAATTGTCCTTCCAGCGATCTGGTGGGTGTGGGCCGCGGGAAAGGGTTGAGGTCGAGTTGTGATTGGCACACTTCGACACGGTGTGTAATCAAAACACGTATCGACACAATGGGACAAGTTGAGTTCAAAAGACGGCCTACGCAAAGTGTTTGTTGTCTAATGCCGTTTTGACCACGAAACGGTTTTTCGGTGAAAGCCGTGCTTGAACAGACAATCTCTTGATCTACCTTCAGTTCTTCAAAACCAGGACAGCAAAGCCAAACACATTCATGTTCGACTGACTCTTATTGACTTGCATTGTGCTGGATTTATCCAGCTGCATTTTAACATGAAACATGGAATTTCTGTTGCATTTCATTGACTTGTACTATAAAGTACTTCTAAAAAATTGAATATGGTGAAAAAGCTGCATTTTCAGAAATTCAAATTCAACGCACACAGAAAGTTTCCCAGGTTTTTTTTTTTTTTTTTGTAATTTTGATGACTTAACCTTTTCTTATATTTTTCTATTTTCTAACAAAAAGATGTAAAAAAAAAAACCCCAGTAAAATAAGCAAAATAAAATGAAATACACAAATAATCTCAGGTGATAGCAGCCAGCAAAAACAACTCGACGTCCAGCAGTTATTGACATTTTATAAGTCATCCGCTTATCCCAGTTTTCTTCCAATACATCTTCGTTCACTTGGAGTATAAAAGTCGAGCGCAGAGAAAATGTGCGATTCAGTTATTTTGATGGTTATCCTTTACAGACAATGAAAACCAAAAGTTTTGTGTTTCAGAAAATTAGAATATCCCAGACGGGGACACCTGGCATTAGTTCTCAAAGCCTCATCTGGCGCCACAATGAGGGATGATATGGCAGGTTCGGCAGAATGCATATGGCCCTAGCCGAACTCAGGTGCATCTTGCATGGCCGCCAGGGCCCTGCCATCAGAGGTCGGCCGTGAAAAAGCCTTAGTGTCTGCCCAACAGGCATGAACCTCCTTCACATATTCAGCAGATGGGGGAACCATAAAGGACGACCTAGTAGTAGGACATCGACAGAAAGCAGCAGGTTGGTTCTGTCATCAGTCAAGGCTTCTCTTAGGTGGTCTTGCCCCAAACAAGAGGGAGGCAGATCATGCCCATCCTCCAACTGGAGACGGGAACAAACAAGCTCTGCAGCACAGCACGTCCAGCATCTCACGCTCACAGGACGAGGTCAGGTCGAGCTGAAATCGCCACTCTTGACACTTAAGCTGACCGATAGGCCGAGCACGGCTGCACAATGTAACAAGATGCAAGCCCAAAACGGCCGCTATGTAGCAAAAAACATAGGCAAGCCGAACACGGCCGCACAATGTAACAAGATGCAAGCCCGAAGTGGCTACGATAATGAGATAAAGCAATCCCAAAGACGGCTGCTACACAGTAATTGATGTTTATGGTTTACAGATAATGAAAACCCAGAATTATGTGTTCCAGAAAATTTGAATATCCCATCAAATCCATAAAAACTGGACGTTTTGGACAGAAACGTCAGGCTGTCAGGAGCTGCTTTCCCATAAATCCCTGCTTCATCACGGAGGCAGAGGCCTGTGGTGTGATGGAAGCCACAGTTGGTTTGTTTCTCCTCTTGTTTTTGACAGTGCTCCATAGGTTTTCTATGGGGTTAAAGGTCAGCGACGTTTGCTGGTCAATCAAGCACAGTAACGCCATGGCAACTGAACCGGGGTCTTGTGCCTTTGGCAGGGTGGGCAGGTGGAAAGTCCTGCTGACAGCTACATTGTCTGTAGCTGTCAGAAAACCTAGTGGACCAACACCAGCAGATGACTTGGCACCCCGGATAATCGCACTGTGGGAATTTCACACAAATGTGCTTCTCTGCTCTCAGAGATTTTGATTCCCGAATGAAATAAAAACTTAAGATGACTTTGGACCAGAAGGAACAGTGTGGTTCTTTTTCTACGCCGAGGCAAACAGTCTTCTGATGTCCTTCCTGATGTAGGAGTGACTTGACATGAGGAATGAAACCCTTGCAGGTGTTTAGTTTTCATTGGCTGATTACAGTGGGACGCCACGAGATTCCAACATGTACCTTTTTCACAAGATTCACATTTTATAAGACACTGAGTTTTGGGGTTTTAATATCTGTAAGCCATAATAACAAAAAGTACAAGAAATAACGACTTTACATCACTCAGATCTGAGTTTTAAAACAGTGACAGAAACTACTTAACTTTTTCCAACATGACTATTTTCTTAATTTGTCCCTGTATTAAGCTATTGTTACTCAGTGACCTCCCTTCAAAATGTTTTATGCTAACGTATCAACAACTGCATGCAATCAGTGATTTTTTTATTTGTCTTGCTTGCAACAAGAGTCAATAGAAGGAAAGATGTTTCCATTCAATATTACTATATTTTCAGTACCAAAACACGTTTTGACATTGAAGGGCACATTTCTGACATACCATGCTGTTGTTTTTTGTTTTGTTGTATTTTTTCTTTTTAAGTGGTTACTCAAAGTACCACAGAACATTCTTATATTATTTGGGTTTCTGAATGCACAGTTGTATGTCTGTGACGTATGAATGTGTGTGTTTTGGGTGTGGACGGTGGCACAGCTCTCCATTTATGCTCCTGCTATGCATCATTTAATTCTTTCAATATACATTCTCTCAACTCATCTGCAGATTAACTCGTCGTCATTATCATCCTTTTGCTCCGACTGACGTATTTTTGGTATGTCTGTTTTTTGTGGTGCGCGGTTTAGGTTTATAGTTTGTTTTCACAGTAGTGCGTCTTTGTTGAAGATTTCTTATTTTTATCTTAATACATGTGTTTGATGAATCGCTGTCTTTTGACTCCACGATTGAAAATAAATGTCACAAATTTGTTCTTTGGATTCAGAAGTTGGAACTTTTGTCGGACGTTTAGGGTTTTCCCTTCACGAGCTTCTTGGAAAAGTTTGCTGGAATTTAATGGCATCCGACTGGACAAAACTGGGGCGAATTGATTCAGGTCCTCATACGCACCTTTTCGGCTTTGCCCAGGAAATTTTCAAAGGAACTGAAATGGCAGCTTTGTGACGGCCTGTGATGTCACTGACGTACGACCACTGTTTTCAGTAACCAGAGTAATCGTTGCTATTTCAAATCCAGTAGTCAGACTACAGTTACTTATCAAAATCACTTGGCGTTACTATTTTCTTTTGTAATTTAATTTTATTTCCTCTACGCGTCTCGGGTCAAATTCTTTTTATAGTTTTGCAGACAATACTGGAAAACACAAAAACACGCACAAATTACTAAACTTTTTTGGTACTGTTTTAACCATTAAACAATCTTTTAAATGTCCAAAATACTACAAAACGTTAACGTGACCGTTTCTCTTTTATCCAGTTTCCTCTTGACCTGTCATATTCTTTCTCGTCTTTCTCTCCACGCCGATTGGTTTTATTGTTAAGCGGTTAAGAGACAAGATGGCAAATCATGAAACTGTCCCCTCTTACTCAGGCGTACTGTGTGTATTCTGTTGGACTGCGCTTTGCCCAGCGCACCGATTGCTTACATTTCTCGTGATAAAATCCTTCATTTCCCACAATTCCAATGGATACCAAGTAGCTTGATGAGCTAGTCGGGCGTCCAGTCCCGTTTCATCTCCAGGGCAACTAACGCACAACTGTCAGTGCTATACAGAGAGCGGCAGTCACACCGCTCATCCTTGCCACTATTTGCCCTGACTCAACATCGTCAGCTTGGTGATCCATCAACAGTTCGATGTGAACATCGTCTCTTGCCAAGCAGCTTCCTGTGAGAGTCAGCGTATCACCGTGTATGTGGCCTCTTGTTCGGATGTTTGACAGACTCACCTTCGAGTCTGTCTTGAGTTTGCGTGGACTTTCAATGAGTTATGCATGCTAGAGTATCTTGGGGGCTGTTGGTCATTTTTTTTGTTGGACACGGATGTAGGTACACAAGTCATTTGCAAGGTAACCAAACATTGCGTGATGCCACAGACCTTTTTTAGCTCGGCCAGGGAAGGTTGAGCGGCTGAAACCTTGCCTCTGCCTAGATTCCTCAGAATACCGTGCGGTTGCGGATCAGAGTTTGGTGAAATTATCAAAATTTGATCAGACGTGTTCTCCATTGACCTCAATCAGACGTCTATCGCGATAGATACCGTTATTGCTTCTTCACAAATCACTACTGCATGTCAACATGTGCTTTCCACTGGGTCTCTTCGGGAATCTTCCAAAGATCTTGCAGAAAGAGTTGGAGAGTTTCACTGGGGAGAGGAAAGCCTGGGTTGACCTCCAGCGTCTGTTACTCCCAGTTCTCAGCTGCAGACAATGCATGAATGAATGCGTTGGGTGTGTCGAGTCCATTTTTCTTGGATTCTAATTAGTGTCGGGCAACCGATCGCGAGGTCTGAAGCGAGATAAAACCTTAAGCCAATGAACTGAATCAGGCAAACGTCTCTTGCTAATTTTAAGGATCCGTATCACAAACATTAGGTCTTCCGCAGTGAACGGTGCGCACACTCAGTTGCCTCATTGTGCCGTTTGTATATTTAGCTGCCCTGTTCCACTTCCTCCGCTGCTAATGTTGGGAAAACACACAACAATGCTGCTGTAATTCTGACCTCCCCTCTTTTCCTCTGCTATCGGCTTCTCACCGTCTTCTCCGCCCTGTGGCACCTTCCCTTGAGTCGGTGGTCCCTTGTTCACTTTCCATCCCATCAAAGCCTTCTTTGAGAAAGAAACTGTGAAGTGATTCACATGACCCCGGCAGCGCAAACACAAGCTTCCTTACGCAAAGCCAAAACAAAAAAAAGCCCTATTAGTGAGTAAAATCTGAATCATGCCTGCAGATGAAAATAATAGCGCCAGTGACTCACACACACACACACCACCACCACATTCATTGTTCCTTCCACGTTTTGTCTCCATTTATGACCTGTTCATCAGTTTACTCTGCTGGACAGACCAGGTGACAGAGTTAGGATGTAAATGTTGTCATTTGATTATTTTTTTAAGACTTGAACATGGTGCAGATCAGATATGGGACCTGTGAGTTTTGGGATCTCTCTGTATGTTTACACTCATTAGGAACACCCTAATGGGAACGCTCATTACAAGCCAGGAATGGAAATAGTTCTTTCATCAAAGTTCACACAGCTTCATGGGAGAATAGTTTGGTTTTTTAATTTGTTTATTTGTTTTTCTGTTGTTGTAAATATAATGTGTCGGCCCCGCCAATAGATTTAAAAAAAAGAAAAAAAGAGTAAGAAAAATGTGTCAGATTACCAAACATTTTTTACAAACAGCTTGAAAATCGTCATTCTTCATGTTGTGAGCTATATATATAAAAAAATTAAGGTGCATTTATAGCTTTTTTATGGAACTAGTTTAAAAATAAAATTCTGATTTTTTTTACTCAAAATTTATATTTTGAGATAAACCATAAAGTTGCGCAAAACGAAGCTAAATTTGCTTGACGGAAGCTCTGCGGTGATGTCCAGTAAAAGAATCCGATTCTGTCCACAGAACGTCACTCCAGATGAAGTTCTCTTCTTTGTCTCCGTTCTGTTGGACAACTTTGACCTCGGCGGGTCAACTGAAACGCATCCGCCATGGCGGTACTTGCTGCAACGTTCGCCGCTGGACATATGAGAATATCTATGCAGGACTGTCGAGACGAGATCAAAGCAGGTTGCAGAGGTTGTGTGTGAAGTCTGTGGCCCGAGTTTGAACTTTGCCTCATCCTGCAGCAGGCCGTGGTGGCAGAGGAAGCTGGCTAAAGCAGAGAGGGGGAGGAAGTCACAGCGCAAACTACATCAGGATATTAAGACAGGAAGTACATCAACTCTCCAACTCATCCCTGAATGCCGGGAAGGACGCGGATAATGAGGAATGGTGACGACGCCAATGGATAAAGGATTTCAATATTTAATTATAAATCTCAAACTGATTAACTTAACTGCCTCCGTTTGAAACCTGAGCTGCTTACAGGTTCGTGAACTTCAGAGTCTTTCGGAATCTAAATTCCACAAATTTCCAGAAATGTGATTAGTTTGATTCTCACTGTAGCAACATTTTATCTCTGCATCCTTTTAGGGGATGTGATAAAAAAAAAAAAAAAAGGAGATTTCTGCAAACAAGCATGCACGACAAACCAAACCACGTTTTCTCTCTAAATGAACAAAGTTTGGCATTAAGTATTTTTATTTTTTTTTTAAACAACAACAAAAACCAATAGTTAAAAGGTTTATTGCCAAGACTTAATAACATAACCTCAGAGTGATCATATGGAAATATAACATCACATTTCCATATGATGTTCTTATTAGAAGTGGTGGGTATTTTACTAGACTATTTTTTTTCCAAATAAAAATCTGACTGTGGCCCCTGGAGGACCACATGTTGCAAGAATTAAAGCTGCCAGATCTCATTCCCACAGGATCATGCTGCCTCCACCATGTTTATTGGTCAAGATGGTGTGCCAATGATTATTTTAGTGATCGATTATGCTATTTATTATTCTGATGATGAATCAGGCAAGCGGATAAAAAAACTGGCAAACTTTGCAACTTTTTCTTTCATCCGCTTACGCTTTTTTTATACAATACTGCAAGTTTACAATACTTGCAGTATAACTGCTTCAAAAATGGAAAGTTTACACGTCTTTGTTGTGAGGTACCTATATGCCAACTAAAAACAAACCTGCAGTGTAAAATCCTTCGACAGACAAAAGGTGTATTGATGATATTCAACAGAGAAGGTTTGCTTTGGAGACATTTTCATATTTACCTCTATGGCAGCGTGACAATCCGTCTCTTTCTATGCATCAAAGTTGTTATGATGCAAAAAAAAGAAAAAGAAAACTGCGGCGGTCCACCTGCTGCACGTAACCGTGTCGTGGACAGCTGTGAAAAGTGTGGAAATGTTTGACATTATCCCGTCTGCGGGATCACACTCACTCACACACGAATGCACGCACACGTACGTGTCCTCTTCCTCTGCTACATACCGAGAATGTCAAAGTTGGAGCTCTGACAGCGAGCAGCTCTGTCAACCTGATACAGACGCTCAGAGGAGCACAGGGGGATCATTGCTGCGGAGAAGGGGTCGTACTTCAGTCTGTCGGTGACTCAAGTGACCCCTCGGTCAGCCCTATCGGTCTGCACACTGCAATGAGGCTTTAATTAGACATAGCTGCTTTGCCACTTGCGCTTTTATAGTGAATTCTGTCCCGTTAATGATGTTTTTGTTTGCACAAAAGCTTGAGAACCATCAGCAGTCGAGCCTTAAGTTTATTCTTATACATATAAATGTTGCTCTACAGCGGCAGCATTTTACACAGGCAGGTATTTATGAGTACGTTTGTGTGAAGCCCAGAAGTAGCCCCCACCGAGTTGACAATTTCCTCCGTCTTTCTAAACCGCAGAACCCCCAGGTTTCCACGACGACTTGTGACAACGTGACCCAAAAACGAAACGTCGGAGCTTCCCAGAAAACAGCCTCTGTCTCCGTCCGCTCTGGAAATGAGCGCAGATTCGTCTGTTGCTTCAAAACAAGCTCATCTATAATGATTTGCCACGCAACGGGTCAAAGCGCCGCCGCTAATGCCAGCGAGATAAAAGCCTCAGAGGAGAGAAAGTGCATCTGCGTCCTTCCTGCTGGGAAATTTGGATTCCATATGTACGAGGGCCCTGGGCTTTTACACCAAGACTCTGAACTCAAAATTAAATTAAATTATATTAACACCTTATTTATTTTGAACATGTAAAATGTCAAAATTTCTGTTAAGACAAAAGAAGAAAAAAAAAATATAATAATAATAATAATAATAAAGCATAGAAATGAAAACTTTTCATATCGTTCAAAAAGAAGTAGAAAGGAAACAAAGCTTGTTAAATCCTAATGTCCGTCAGATCTTTAATCGATTAATCAATTTTGATTAATTACTCGCACAGATTTCAACACGCTAAAAATATTAGCACAATGAATTGCATTTCTTCACAAACAAAAGTCCAGAGACGGAACCTTTGTATTTCTTGGTGCTCTCGTAAATGTGACGCACAAGCAACATCGACGGCTAGCTGCTTCTCCTGGCACAGTGCATGGCGCAATGTCAGCGCTAAATTGAGACTGTTGCGCACCTGGCGGTGGCTACTTCCTGGTCACAGGAAGCTACATCCATTTCAAAGCTAGCAATTGATATAATTAAAGACGGGCTGGTACGCTAACTGAGTAATCATTACCGCTATCTGAGCAATCTTTACTGCTAACTGAACAACCTAGCAACTGAGTGTCCGGCGCTAGCAAATGAGAAGAGCGTAGTCACTTGTGTGAGCTTTGGAGATGCTAGTGACTAGCATGTTTAGGCTGGTCACTGGTTGAATTGCCTATATGCTGACCCCTAGCAACTCGACTCTTCTTTAAAGAAGACTGAATCAAGAAAATGGTTAGCATTTCTCAGTAGCATACATTCGATGTAGCTAGCTTAGGAACCGATCTATCCTTCTGCGTCAAGGAAGTAGCAACCGATGGTCAGTGTCAAGTCTTAACTTGACACTGAAACCGCGCCTGAAATAGTTTTTACTCAGCTTCACTAACAAGCAAAAGAGCAAGGCAGAAACAAGACATCATAGTACAGTTGTTGTGATTTCCTGAAAATGCAAAGAGGCCACACATTTTACCATTAAATAGACCTGGACAAGGAAACGTGATGGCAAAGACTCATCAAGATGTTGAAGAAAATCTCCTGAACGCCACAATTATCTTGACAGTCTAATAATACCATCAGTCCTACGCAAAGTAGGGGCTTTGCATTGGATTGAAGAGATCCATAGATCTCTTCATGTCCAGAATTTGACTTCTAACACCAGAATCTTTTGCAAAGCAAATGACCCCTGAACATAGACACGGCATAAAAAATATATATATAAAGAATCAGCCTCCTATTCACCACTCTGCTGCGTAGCCGGTGAAAATTTGAGAAATGCTCATTTGCATATAAGGTATGCTTTTTTTTTTTTCTTCTGGTCTAGGCAGACAAAACAGACAACAAAAATAAAGTAAAATAAAATCAATATATTATTTAGCCCCAATTTTTTTTTGATACTGGAAACACTAAAAATAAATAAATAAAAAATAATCTTCTTCTTCTGTTTGCAAAGCTCCCACACTAAATCCAAGCAATAATCCAGACAGATTACAAGAAATCACTGTCCCCTTTTCATCCATGCTTTCAATTGCTTTCAGCAAGAATTTAGTCTTACAAGTTGAATGTTTTTCATACATGCTCTATTTTTAACACTGCAGGGAATAAAAGGAGCACAGCTTCTCCACTATTTTCGCCATAATGTTAAGAACCCAAATTTACCGTCATTTTAGAACGACGTGCTTCGCAGTGATCGATCAGTTTTTATATTTTCCTGGCAAAAAGCCAGACTTCGATCTAACACTCCTCAGGTTTTCTGCCGGTTCTCCAAAGGTTTTGACGGGCGTGACAACATCTTGTGCAAAAAAGCAGAGAATTAAGGCTTAAATGACTATATGATGATGAGATGCCATTTGAAATGAATCTTTATTGCAATTGGAAAGAAAAGTGTTAAGATCATTTATGTATGCGCCCATCTGATATGATCAGATGAAATATCGCTGCAAAGTCAATTATTTAATGTGATCTATTTGGCTTCTTCATATCTTCATATTAAATAATTTGTAATCCCATTTTTTTTTTAATTTCTTGCACATTTTTTCTTTCTCCATCCCCTGACTGATACCTTTCGACAACGAGATTCCTCCATTCGTCTTTGTGGACCACAACCGCTGCTGAACTATAAATATAAATGATGACTGCTGAGCGCTGGTTCTGTTTAATCCGAGTTTGAATACGAACACAACCGCATCCCCGCTCGGAGGAAAGCGTTGCACGCTAACGTTACGCAATCATAATTTTAAGAATTTTTTTCCGTAGAGCTCATGTCGGGTTCAGATAACTTTAAGAAGCACCAGCTGAATTACACTGGACCTGGAAATATGCTTATATAAATGCCTTGGGGTATATTTGAAGATGTTATTATTCCTGGGTGATTGATATTATAGTTACTTAATTAGCTACTTGACAGAGAGATTGAAGCAGCGCCTTTGAAAAGACCTGCAGAGAATCTGGAAGAAAACAGACATCAGGTGACAGCTCCTTTGAAAGAAAATGCAAAAGAAATTATGAATAACTCAAGATTTCTGTAGAGTAACTTCTATGCAAAAAACATTGTAGTTTTAGTATATTTTATCCTCAATTCATCATCTGCCAGACATACAAAGAATCAAAGGTAAGTTTCTGGCAGTGTTCCAGTGAAACCAAAAACATCCCCTAACAATAATTAAAAAAAAAGTTTTCCATAATCGATATTGATTATATTATAAAAGAGACACATTAACTCTGGACCAGGTCTCCGTTTAAGAGCGCTTCAGCAGACCCGGCCTTCTGCACGCAAACCTGGGGGGCACAGGTAAAGACAGACATTTGTAAAGAGAAATATCCGCCGACGGACTTTCAAAATAAAACGCAACCGTATGATGTCATGAAAATAGGAGTCCCTGTAAGCTTTTAACTCGTCCGTGTCCAGATTTGACCCATAAAAAATATTTTTTTAAAAAAAATTTAAGGTTGTGGAGCTGTCAAAAAAAAAAAAAAAAAAAAAGTAACAAGTGAGTTTCTGCACGTTTTTTTCCCGACACAACTTCAACTTTCAGAAATAATTAACGTAATTTTTTTAAAACTTTAAATAAAGTAATTCTTTATTTCAAACAAGTAAAACGACAGAGAAAAATACAAAGAGATGAAAATGATGTAATAACAAAAAATAAATAAATAAATAAATAAATAAATATAAAAAACAAAACTTCCACGTCCAGTTCGGAAATAAGTGGGGAGGAGACAGAACTTGTCGAGTCCTAAATAATAACAGATGGCAGCTAAACCACGACTCCTGTCGGCTCCAACGGCGATGGTAATAAGACGGTTTAATAACGGGACGAGTCATACGTTCACCCACGCCGTTTTATTTTGAAAGGGAAATCAGCGCACTTCCGGTATGAGTTCCGTTTCACCCCCCCCGTCCGACTTGACGGATAAAAGTTGAGGAGACAGGCCAAGCTCCCATTGAAAGCGGCTCACCGCTCGGGTCGCAACCAGAGAGGAGAGGCGCGCGGGGCGAGACCGACCTGATACGGCACACCGCGGGAGGCGCGAGCGCGCAAAGACACGCGTGGGAACGAACAAGCAGAGAGAAGGACGCTCCATTGGGACGCAGAATTTCATATGCGTTTAGGTAGATTTAAGAGTTGCGTTACAAGAATTACGCACCAAGGTGAACCAGCATTTTTTGTTGTTGTTTGTTTGTTTTTGCTTTTTCACGCGCAGACCTTGAGGGATGAGACATAACGCGCGTGAGCAGAAACCTGCATTATTCTCACGCTAAAAAAACAAACTAACTAACAAAAAAACCCCCAGTTAAGTTAAGAAGAGGGAGCTTGTTGAAGGCTGGTCATTTTTTCCGTGTGGGATTTTGCAGTGAACACTTTGCCACATGTTGACGGACGCGTTCAGAGCCGCACGCGCACTGGCTTGTGGAGGGAGCCCCATCTGAACTGAACTTGGACACTGTGGGAACTGGTGTGGGCAGGCAGGAGGACCGTGCGGTAAGTCTTCGCCACACCTGCGCACTGGTCCCACCGCCCGGAAAACCCTCCGAGTTGACTTGTGATAAAAGACCGATGGACAGCGTCGATCCAGACGTTTCTCCACGCGCGTGAGTCCCCGTGAGCGAAACAAACAAACAAACAAACAATTCAAAACCATTTGGACGAGGATATTGTAACAGCGCGTGCTTTTGAGCGAAAGCGGCCACACAGCTGCACGCGACACTCCTGGGACGAGGCTCACACAGGGCTGCGGGATTGGACCCCCGGGGCTGTGTGCTAAATGCCCTGCCGGACCCCTGCGGCTCCTCAGCCTGGGCGGAAACATGAAGTCCTGGGTACTGCTACCGCTGCTGCTGGCCGCGCTGTTGTCTGCCTGTCTGCGGCTCGGGAACGCTGAGGTAAGCCCGGTACCCAAATGACCTCTAATCGGTGGGGGGGGGGGAAAGCATGGAGGACCATATAGACACTCGGTCTGAATTTAAAGTTAGATGATGGAAATAAGTGGCTGTGTGATTTGACTCAGTTTGGACTAATTTTACTCTGAATCATTTTGAATAGGGATGGATGAGGATTGTATTATTTTGATAACTTTACATCCCTGTCGAATGTGCACCCTATGGCAGATTCCCAGCTATGATAAAATGGGTCTGAAACTGCTAGACTGATGGACAATTTACATAATGGAGGCTCAATATGTTGATGGCCAATGAAGGGTCAATTCAGGACTACTTTTGGGTAAAAATTGGAATTTTGTGCAATTTGAGTTTCAGTGTGTGGAATGTTAACAAGGGTTCTGCTATTTGGTGGCATATGACACTTCAAATTTCATTCATTCATACTTTTCATAACTGTAATATTGTGATGGACTCTAAATTGTGATGCGCCTGAAGTACATGGGACTCACAAGCCTTCTAGATACAAACTCAATGGACAAAATATCACCTGATAATTATGTGTTATTGAAAGATTAGAAGATTAATATCCAAACACCAATTATGACGTTTTTCAAAATCCAAACAAAAAAACACTTAAGTAAGCAATGCTCAGCCTGGTAAAGCCTGGTGGCCCGCCAGGCTTGTAATGCACTAGGGGAAACCCTGCATATGGACAGGGCACAGGGCCAAGAGGCCCACATCCCTCTAAATCCAGCCCGCAAACAGGCTCGATTTGGAACCGCTTTGGATAAAACGTCAGACCCCATATGGTCCAGAAAAATTAGAATTTCAGCTGTTGATGTTTTCTTATATAGGATAGCTGCTAAAACAGGAGCTGATGCTCAGTGAGGTTTTCCCTTTGCGACTCGGTAGATCCGGGTGAGGCTTGGGTTCAGGTGCTGGGAGGAGTCACTCTGTCACTGGAAGATGGAGAAAAAAAGGCGAGACGTTATCTCTGCCTCCATCCAGCAGAGATTACACTGCGATGCTGAAATAGTTTCTTTTCTTTTTTTTCACTTTATCATTACAGGGGTAGACCGGTTCCCAGTTCCTGAAATCATTTTTCTCAGAACGGATTCCGTTAGAACATTTTGTTTCCCTTAGATTCTTGTCAGCCCATCTACATCTACAAAACCAAACAAGCAAACAAAATCCTGTTATAGTTTGATGACAAAATGAAGCTCCATTTTGACCTGTATTGTGTTTGTCATTGAACGTGTGCTGATTATTGATATGGCTTGAGCAGAAAAGTCTTGTGGAGATTTCGTCGTCTTTGTGGATGATCTGCCAAAATCAGCCCTCCAATTAACTTCTATAAAAGCAGGAAGTGCTTATAAATAGAGAGACTGATCAGTTGCAGTTTTCACTAATTTCCACCCCCACCCTTCAGGGTGTAAAACAAATAAAAAATAAGAAGAGGAATCCAAACATGAATTAATTGTGAGATTTTCACAGAACATGAATCAAATATGTCTCAACTTTGCAGATTGTTGTTTAATAAAGTATATAGATTGAGCAGTTCAGAAATAAAACGAGTTGTTCAGAGAATGGAGCTCCAACTTAAAAAGAAAAGTAATTATTTGTTGCATGTAACTGAATTAAGTTTGACAAACTTAATCTTTTGTACTTTTAACATGACAACTTGATCAACTTAATACATTCACTTATTGGCTGAACCGTGATCATGCGCAATCTGTCGGCAGAAAGGGGAGACGACGTTGTTTTAGTGCTGCATCCACTTGTTGCTGCTCGTGTTTTCACTAGAACCAGGAAGATGGAGCACATAAGGCCAGTTCTACAGTCCCTGCACTGGCTCCCTGTAGCTCAGAGAAAAGACTTTGAAATACTATTGTTAGCTTATTAATCACTGAACGGCTCAGCACCACAATACATTAAAGATCTGCTGTTGTTGAATCAACCTTCCAGACCCCTGAGGTTCTGGTTCTGCTCTGCATCCCCAGAACCAGAACCAAACGAGGAGAAGCAGCATTCAGCATCTATGGTCCACAAATCTGGAACAAACTTCCAGAAAACTGCAAAACAGCTGAAACACTGACTTCCTTTAAATCTCGGTTTAGAGTTGGATTTGATTCAAATAAAACTTGATTGATTGACTTGTTGATTATTCAGCAATTTTTCAGCGCAGCAAAGTCATTAGCGCCGCATCTCGGCTACCGTTCGTGATCCAATAACACACTGCTGGTTATCCTACAACGTGTTGTCGAACACAAGCTAAGCGTGTCCACACATGCGCCGGGAATTGTTACGTTTCGTTTTCAGATCCACTGTAAAAGTTGCTGGAGTTACGCCCACAAAAATGCTCTCACGTCAAGTTAGACTTCAGCTTTTTGTTTTTTCTTCTTTCCCTCCTCATCATCTTCTACTTAAAAAGTAAACCACTGTCGATTGGTGACTTTGAAACAGGTTGTTTCTGTGGCAATTGTCTTGGCGCACAAGCCGGCCGCCGCCTGTCCGCTTGATCCATTTTACATAAGAACAACGACTAATCTGCCAGGGGATTTCGTGCAGTTTGTGCTCCGTGTGTGCGCTCACATCTGGACGCCTGGGTACATGTTAGAGTGACATATGTGCTTGTGTTTGTGTGCGTGTGTGCGTGTGTGTGTGTGTGTGTGTGTGCGCATCAGGGGTTAGAGCTCCAAAAGTCAGATAGAAACTGTGCAGTGGCACATAAGAGCATTTATTCGTTAAGCCTCATTTGGTGTGATTTCAGCAAAAATCTGATTAATGACAAAAGATACGAAGTTGTGGATGATCGCTAAAGTTGCAAAGCTAAAAATTACATATATGTATATATATATATATATATATATATATATATAATTTTTTTTTTTTTAAGGATGCGTGTCAAGTTTTATCAGAGTTTTGGACAGATGATGCAGCTTGGGATGAATCAAAAATTATTGCAACATGCATCGAAGTGACTCATCCATTCTTTCAGTTGGACTCCTAACACCTGGAAGGGTTTTACTCTGAAGCAGCTGCAAGTATGTGCAGAATGTAACAGATTTCATCACAGCAGCTGGTCTGAAAAGATGTTTTCAGATATTAGTCAACACAATAAGAGGGCGACGGCGCCATTCCATTAAGTCATTTGGTTTTAGCGCCGGCGCAGTGGAAATGTTTGCATCTCGTAAAGTTTCACAGCAGTAGCATGGACTACTCCAGTGGTTAACTTCAGATGAAAAATGGTACGTCCCTGTGGCGAATGTTAAAATGTGTGTATTTGCAACAATATTAGAGAAACTTTGGCGATATAATATACAATTAACTCACAAACCGAGCTATCACGGTGATGAATTTTGCTGGACGATAAATCATCCCTGAATTTATCAGGGTAAAAAATAATGTTGTTTTGAAGCCAGTTTCCCGTAATATTACTGTAATGGTGCAATAATGCAAGAGCACATTCTCAAAGATCAAAACATTTTGAATTCTAACATTTTCCACTGGAACTGGGAGACATTTTAAATATCCAAACCAATAAAGCAGACATGACAAATGAAATAAATGATGAAATCTCTGTAAATAAACAAAAGGACTAGTTGAGCACGATATTAGAAAATATTGCGATGACGATAATATAGATAAACGTGATAACAATATTGATAAATATTGCAACAGTATTGGTAATATTGGTAAAAATGGTGATTGGTGGTAGATATTGCGATGACAACAATGTACGGTAGTTAAATAATTTGATGATGATAATATTGCATTAACCATTGCAATATGTGCTTATTTTCTTTCTCATCTGTGCATCTTACGACCTTTAGCATTTTTGGACGATGCTATTTGTTCATCTGCAAGCCTGTGTCCAACACGCTAAAGATGACATTAAAATGTAAAATGCAAATTCAGAACAATTTGAATAACTTGGCCAACAACTATTGGACTCCAAACAATCTGTTGCAATATGAATATTGTGCACAATAATTTTGTGATACATCAGATCCACAAAGTGACAGTGTTAGTAAAGCTCACTTTACTAATCACTAACATAAGACCCTAAAAGATGACTATCTTTCAGACAATGTGTCGCATTCTCATTGTTTTTTTTTATTTCAATAAATGATAACTGCTCATCCAGGCAGAAAAGTTTGATTATTAGCTCGTTGGACCAAACCATTTTCACTTTGGGTTTTGGTTTAACATTCATTGTTGCAGAAACACAAAGGTGACAGCTTCCCATTAAAAGAAGAATGTTAACTTGTGTACCCATGCAGTCGGAGCTCATCGTTGTTTTCTCAACTCCTCTCCTCTTTTCTCATTTACCGTCCCTCCATCCATCATCCACACCCTCATCTCTTCAGGCAGGGGTGGAGCGCAGCATGCGTAGGGGGGGTGGTGTGTGCGTGTGTGTGTGTGTGTTTGCTTGCTCTGCTTGCTGCTGTGTGTGATTGAAAAACTACCCGCCGAGCTCAGCGGGCCTGGGTTTTTGTTTTTTTGTTTGTTTTCTTTTTTTTTTGTTCCTGCAGCATAAAGTTGGCGACCTTCCACTGCCGCGCTGATAAAAGAAGGCA
Source organism: Poeciliopsis turrubarensis (assembly GCA_010277015.1). NCBI lineage: Eukaryota > Metazoa > Chordata > Actinopteri > Cyprinodontiformes > Poeciliidae > Poeciliopsis > Poeciliopsis turrubarensis. Next base: position 499,022 of record VMRN01000087.1, on the reverse strand, counting down.
TGTGGCGTCGCATCTCGGCGCGACTGCGACTCAAGCGTTGCATCGATTCTCCGGTGTTGTTTGCGTTTGGCTTCTGTTGAAAACTTTGATCGTCTTCTTGACAGCGTGTGTGCGCTGGCTGTCTGCTGGCCCCCCATAATTACATTCCATTACACACTCCACCTTTCTCCTCAAACATTCCTCACAGGCCCCGCTGCCTTCAGGGCTTCCTCCGAGGCCCCCTGGTAGTGCGTGTTCTTCACAAGTACATCTGCGACCTGCTTGTACGTCGCAGCAGCCCAGCAGATTGCCTTCTTGACCCACAGTCTCAGCTACGCACTCGCCCAGAAGCGACTGGAGATTTCTTCTGTGCAAATTGTGTGCGTTACATGGGAAATAAAGAAAAAAGCGTTGGTCTCAAATTATTGATTGCGCAAATTGGGACTACTGAAATAAATTTGCTTCAGTGTTTCTATGCACTAATTTCGATGCATCTGAAAAACAATCTCATCCGACCGCATAAACATTTTTTTTTTAATCAAAAACATTTTGTTTTTTTTAAAATTGGTGTTTTTTCCAAAGTCAACTTTATTGTCAGTTCGTCATATGTGTGAAAAACGAGGGATCAAAATTACATTTCTTGTCGACCCCCGTTGAAACTACGAACTTAAAAGCATCACACGATGAAAAAGAAGAATAGTCAGAACTTACTATTTGGTTTTACTTAATATATGATGTTTTTAACTTTGTAGCTTCACACAAGGTGAAACTACAAACATGACTACTACATATAATGAATTTACAATAAGGTTGATTCTGACTTTATTGTGCTGCGATGATGATTTTTTTTCCCCCCCAGTTGTATTGAATTCCGTGTATTTTGCAAAACCCCAACTGGAAACACTTTTTTTCGCACTATGTGAATCACGTGATCAACAACTGCAGGCGGAAAAGACAAAGAAGAAAGCGACAGGAAGTGGTAGGAGGATGATGGCGTTTTTAGTCACTCGTCGCCTAAACAAACTTCCTCGATTGTGATTTTAATTGCATTTCGTTTTTAGCGGAAACGCCGCAATCGCAAAACTGTGTTTCGTCGACATCTGTGGAGATTCGGCAAAGTCTCGCGCACGTCTGTAATGGAAACGCAGTCACTGCTGTTCGTCCAAATCTTGCTGTCGTTTTAAACCAGTGGTTGGAGCTTATTTCCTGGATGTGTGTGCCACTCTAATTTGAGTGGAGGGAGCGAAATAATGGCCTGTTGTAGAGCGAAAAGTGTGTGTGTGTGTGTTTGGCTGTAAGGCTGCCTTGACAAATTGGGCGGACAGTGGTTAAAGCATCTGGATGTAAAGGACAGAAAGAGACGAGGAGTGTGTGTGCGTGCGTTTGCTAAAGTGGGTCAGCCAATGGCTGGTGAAAGTCATCCAGGTGTCCTTCGCCATCACTGCCCACCAAGCAGACAGAGAGCAGGGGAAAGAAAGCCGGGAGTGGAGGGGGGAATGAAATGAAAACAGCAGAAGATTCAGCTGGAGATTCTCTGGTGAAACAAAAACTAGGATTTTTTTTCTCATTTTTATGCATGAGCAGCTGTTGATTTTGTGAGCATGATGGGCTATAAAAACCGACTCATTAGTTGTTTGCCAATGAAACCGGAGTGTTTGCCGTTTCTCCCCCGTTTGGTGGGAGCTAAATTTATAACGCAGCTGAGCAGAACGCAAAACCTTATTGAGGTAAACGAGCCTAGAAAAACAGAACCAAGGATGGAAAAAAACGTGGAGAAAAAAAACTCAAGGCAAACACGTCTAATTTTAATTTTAGGCTTTCCAGCGGAGTTAAAGCCACACGCCTTTAAACGAGCTGCCTTTCATGGGCCTGTTTCTATTAATGGTCAGAAGGCATGTCATTAATAGAGATGCCTTTTGTATTGTTCATTGTTGCATTACTATGGGAGAATAAAGAGGAAGTAATGAAATGTTGTAATCCAGGCCAAAACAAGAAAATCAGTTTTTCAGGTAATAATGAAAGGAGCTTCATGGAGCTTTGTGTTTCAGCAGTTTTGCAGTTTTCTTGAAGTTTGTCCCACATTAGAGGAGCAAAAAAAGAGAAAAGATGTTGTGTGCTGAGTTTTGTTACCACAGTTTTGTGTCTTATGGCGCCAGAGATGGGCTGTGATAAAATCACACAAATAAATAATAAATAAATGTGCCAAATATATGACAAAATGTCATATATTTGACACACATATATATATATATATATGACGTAAATCAAAGTAGTTTTTGATTTACGTTTCTGAAGAAGCAAAGATTTTAATCTCACAGTTATTCAATCATCTCATGTTTCAGTTTCCCTTGGCATCTCATAAGAAAAAAAAAAGCCTTCCACGTTTCTTTCTCTTTAATGGTTTTCTCCGTTCTGGCAACCGTTTACTGATGCAATGCGGAGTGAAGTCCAAAGCGCCAGCTGCTGATTATGCGGCTGCAGCTTTACTTGGTGTGTGCCGGTATTTAAAGTCACGATCGTGCGTCGTCGCTGTGATGCCAGATTTCTGAAGTATCGTTTCACTTCCCAGCTGGTTGGACATAAATAATGCGAGTGTAAATCACATTTAAAGGAGCTCAGGGTGAATTTGAATAAGGCAGCACATTGTCCATGTTCTCCTTGAATTTTGGGTATAAAAAATGAAACTACGCAACATATCATTCGGCAGCATATTTAAATGCACCTAAGGAATTTAAATTTGACTAATTAACGTTTAGAAATATACATTAAGTGAAATTGTCGTTTTTGTTTTTTCTCACAGTCGTCACTTCTCATGATCGCCCTCCCTTAAGTTGTTTAGGCATGTCTTATTTTTTTTTCTAAACGTTCCTGTATCAGTTGTTTCTCTAAGATGGTATCGAGTAACAGCCAAGCAAAACAAAACGCTTCAAAGAACGTTCGCTGCCATCTCCATTTGATCTCCACAGTGGAACCACAAGCCTTTCCTGCAGCCAGATCCATCAGGACTCCCTGCAACGGCACTCATTAAAACCTCATTAAGACTCTCCGTTCAGCTCTTTTCTTAAATAATGGATAATTTCACTACATACATTTTCAAAAATATCGAGGGAGAGAGAAAGAGAGGAGAAGAGAGGGAGGGTGAAGACGGTGGGGTCTTGTGGGTAAACAGACGGGGAAAGGAAGCAGCGAACACCAATCACAACCCTAATTTCCTTCAAAGGAGGAAGTGAAACTGGAGCAAGTTTTGACTGGAGATCAAGGACAGAGATACTCGAAAAAAACACTTTCTTTTTTTGATATTTTTTTTTTTCCTTCGTCCTCCAGTTCCACCATTTGCCCCTCTTGTTTTTAGTGTAAAAATAGTGGATGAAGTTTTCAAGTGTTTTCCATCTAGATATATTTCTATTCAACAAAATATGGTCATTAACCAGCTAATGTCACTGTAAGACTTCTGTTGCTCCAGATTGGAGAACCACTTTGAAATAAAATCACAATCATAAAAAACAAGCAGAATGCTTTGTATAATTTTAAAACCACTATGATTAATAGTTTAATTGTATGGCCCATTGGTTTTAAGTGGGTTTTGTTTCCCCTTGATCTGCCACTAACAGCGTTTATATTTTTGTCAGCCATTTATAGGAGGCAGTGTCAAGTATATATGATGGAGGAGTCGCTGTAACGCAAGGTTATAATATTTTATAATGAACACAAAAAGATGATGCAGCTGTATTTAGCATCCAGTTTTAGCATGGTTAGCATTAATATCCGTAAACAACAGTGTTATGTGTGGATCGCCGGTACACACACATGAACTCTCTCCAGTGTTTAGCCTTCCTGTTATCTGCTGAAATCCCTCACTCTCTTGAAAAGCGGCAGAGTGAATGAATGGTGAAAAGAAATCTAGCTTTTTCTTTTTTTTTTTTTTTTTAAGGCGTCTCTTCCAACTTCATTGTAGAAAAACCTTCATGAAAAAAAAAAACTGTGGAAGTTTTAGCTAAATTATTGAAACTTTTAATTTAATCTCAACACCTCCCCAAACGAATCTGACTTCACTGGAAAACGATCCAGATTTTGGTTAAATCAGACTAAACAATGTCACAGAGCTGGAATACTGCAACGCACTGAGACTGTCGTGATCACTCGAAGACTGCGTAGCTCACTTTAACATTAATATTGTTTCCAAAACTAGCCAACAACACACTGTAACTGTATGTGTCTGTCTCCGCAGGGCGATCCACTCCCTCAGTCACTGATTGACCTGGTGTCGGACTCTCCCATCTCCTCAGTGGAGGACCTGAAGCTGCTGCTGCAGGAGCAGGGGTCCAGCACAATAGGTACCATTGGCCGCGCACACACACACAAACACACACACACACACACACACACATTAATTAGACCGACATGGAGGAGGTGTGGATGGGGGTGTCTTAACAGTCATGAATGAAGGGAAATGCCGTCTCAGAGCGTGTCAGCAGACATTCCAGGCTTCATTGCTCCGTCGGTTGTGGGAGAAGTCTGAGAGAGAGCAGCTGCAACTTTTTCACTTCAGGAACCGAAACGGCGAGGAGAGGGAAACGCTTCCAGCACAAGGTCACTGAATTGTTCTGCTGCTCTGGATTCCTCAAAAGGCCTGAATTATGGATGTGAGCCTTCGTGCCACAGAACGACCGCGCTTGCTGCGTGTTTTCCTCACCTCCGCACAGTCCAAGAACGAAGCAGCTCGCACTGCAGATCAGCAAACCGTTTTAAAGTTCTGCCACGGCGGAACCAAGTCACACACATGTGTATTAATAGTCGGGACTTTGATCATCTCATAATGTATAAATAACACGGTGACGTAACAGTGGCCACAGAGAGGAACAAGCAGAGGGAAGGATGCTTAGATACAAGACATGAGGGAAGTGACTCAAAATCTTTTTAATTTAGAATAAACTTTTTCATGAGGCTGACGCAGCTTAATCGTCTTTACGTGACATTCTAGCATGTAGCCAAGTGAGCCATTACAAATGGCATTTAGATAGCTTACTAAAAAAAAATTATTCAATTCGCTAATCATAGGGCCAAACATCTACCCTTTGAATCAAACATAAAAGCCATTTTGGATCTCCAGTTAACCCAACATACACAACCCATTGGACTATGGGAGGAAGGCCGAGTAGCAAGTTGCTATCACACAATAATGCTAAATAATTATGAACACTAATTATTGACTTAGTGGCATAAATGATGAAAAACTTGTGTCGTCAAAAGATTTTTAACAAAGTATAAACCTGAGCTACACTTTGCAAATGCGACATTCACATGCTAGTAGCCACACTAGCATGTTTATGTAGCCACGTTAGACATGACACAGCTAAGCCTCGCTCAGAAACGATGGCTGAGAAATTCACTTTTTTTAAATTTTATTTTAGGAATTGACTTAACCATTTGCATTTTATTGATTTTAATTGCCTGACAAAATGAAAACAGGACAGTGTGCTAAACGCTTCAACAGAAAGTGCTTTGCACCAGATTTAGCTTCAGCTCATTTCCATCTGGAGTGACCTCTGTATATTTAACATTTCTGACTGGTCTTAAAATTGATGCTCTACTACAAATGAAATAACCATTCATACTGTGAATGCTTCTTTCAAAAAATGACAATACGTAAATAAATTACATTTACAGTTTATTTAGATACAGATAAATGGACACCTAGCAACCTTTGAAAACAAAATCCTTCAACACCAGGCAGCTAATTAAAGTTAGCAGGCAACCAAGTAACACCTTCATGTGTGTTTTGGAAACGCACACGCACACACACTCACACATTGGCCAAAGCAGCCTACACCAGGGATATAATTAGGACTTGGGGGGCTAAAGTATGAAATGAGAGTATACATACACACGCATGAGTTATATTTAACAAGTCATATCTATGTTCAACAATTTTCTTGACAGCAGCGAGACAAATTGTGGCAGAAAATAGTCTAATTGTTTGAGAGAGGTTTAAAAAAAACAGGCTTCCTTTGTGAGTTGAACAATGAGCTGGGCATAAATCTGCCCAACAGGCTGGTCATGTTTTACATGTTTGACCTTTTTTATTCAAGATCAATGCTGTAAAGGTGACCTAACTGTGCCTTATCCTTCTGATTTCTCTACTCCAGAAGATAAAGAGGACGAGCACGACACTCTAAACCCAATCCACGGTCGATACATTAGAAGTCCTGGTAGGTATCCTCATCTTCTTCTGTTACCAGCATTGCTCTTTAAAAAAAAAAAAAAAATTCTTATCTTAGTTTTGGCCTTATATTTCTTGATGTAGACGCTCTGCCAGCTCAGAAGGCGCTATGTAAAGTCAGAACAGAGGTGATGGAAATAACGAGATCCATGGTGGATCCGACTAACGCCAACTTCCTGGTGTGGCCTCGGTGTGTGGAGGTGCAGCGATGTTCAGGCTGCTGCAACTCCATACGCATGGAGTGCGTCCCCACTTCTAACGTCACCCGAAACCTGGAGGTACGCAACAAATACCGCTGCCATTAAAGCATGACTTCACCACCTTCTGTAAAGTGAGAGCTGAAGAAAGGCTTATCATGTTTAACTTCCCACAAATGGAAATTAAAAAAAAAAAGCTACTTTATTGATTATATTTCTTTATTAGAGGATGTGAAGTCTTTTTTGTCTTAAACTGGTTTGATAGTGTTTATCTAAAGTGGTACTGCTCCCATAATGCATTGAAAATTAATTTCCCACAAATAAAGATTTAGTAAATCTCAAATGGTGAATTAAATCATGACTGCTCTGTGTTGGAGGTTTGTTCAAGTTTAGCAGATTTTACATTAGAGGTGAAACAGTGCAGTACAAAAAAAATCACTTGCTGAATCAGGATCAAGATGTGCTGCATTAGCCAAGTTTCTGGATACAAGCAAGGAATCTGTTAAACTGTTACAAATCCAACCTCTCAACCTTTCTGAAAATGATCATTCATATTAGATTAAAGCAGTTTCTGCAAATCAAAACCAAGCGAGGCTAAACTCTAACAAACTCCTCAGACGTTTCGCTTCACAAACTCTCAAGTCAAATCAACATTTTAACTATAAATCAAAGAAATTCAAGATAAAGTCCATTAAAAATATATTCCGTGTCTAACTCGGACAAAAAATAAAAAATGAATGAGACAACAGTGCAGTTGTTTGGTTTTTTTTTTTTTTTTTTTTTACATTGAGGTTGCTGTCTAATCTCTTTCTCAGGAGCGGTTGCTAAGCAACATCCAAATGTTTATGGGTCTTTGTTGGGAAATGATTCTGGATCTCACTGCAGTAATGACATTTAACTAGAAATGAGTTCATTCAGAGGAGCAGATTGCAGAGTGTGGACAGAGAAAAGCACATTTTAATTGACTTTAATGCTTCATAAATAATGAACCAAACAAACCTTTTCATTTAAGAAGAAATGATTGGAATTGGACCGAAAGGCTGCTTGAAATGCAACAAAACAAACGTCTCCCTCCGTCCCCCAAGTTATCACTTTGCTTTTTGGATCTATTCAAATTGTCACATATTAAATGTTGAAGTGACAACATACTTGTACGTAATTCTAGCAGAACATTTCTCAGTCACCCTGCACGAATGACCATTAGGTTTTTGTTCATTTTGTGGTTTTGTAAGCAGACTGATACATTTCTGTCCTGACATGTCATTATGGAGTCAGATTAATGAGTAGATATTAGAAAGCTGATGAAAGCTATGTGGTATTTCGGTTATATTGTTTGATGATGAATGATAGCTTGCATAAACTGTTTGTAAAAATTCCCGTCTGTAAATTGATTCAAACAGGAATCTCAGCTTCACTTTGTGAACTTGAGGCGCAGACAGGTCCTGACAGGCAGCCACTTAAAACTATGGAATCAGGTGTGAATACTAGGAAATCAACAACATTATATATGAATTGTTACACTCACCGGCCAAAGTTGATCAGGTTCAACAGGTTGGACTCCATTTGCCTTCATCTCTTGGTAGCGTAGATTGAAAAAGGCGTCGACACATTCCTTAGTTTTTGGTCCTTGTGGTTGTCATGGCATCATGCAGTTGCTATTATGGTGATGTGAATCTCCCTTTCCATCATATCCCAAAGTTGATTGCAGAGGCTGCTGGAGTAACAAACAAACAGACATTTAACCCAACGTTGCGTACAACAAACCGATGTGAGAAGATTCAAGTTTTGTGGCATACTAGAAGTTGCCATCAGAGGGGTAAATAAAGGTCATAAAGGGATAGATAATGGTCAGCAGCAATCGTCTTGTAATCTTAAGAGGTCTAAGGCAGGGCTGCCAAAAGTGAGTCCTGGAGGGCCGGCATCCTGCATGTTTTCCTTCTCTCTCTTGTTTAAAACACCTGAATCAAATGATGGCTCGTTAGAAGGCCGAAGGAGAACATTGACATGCTGAGGAGGCTGTTGGTACCACCAGGGAGAAAACATGCAGGATGAAAACATGCAGGATGCCAGCCCTCCAGGACCCACTTTGGGCACCACTGGTCTAAGGGACACAAAGAAAACAATCCATGACACCCCGAGCAACCTGGATGTGTAGTGTGGATACAATGTCTTCGTGTTCAATTCTCAGACCAATCCATCCTCACAACAAGAAAGTTGGTTAAATCCCCTCTTATCCCTATTTTGGTGCTTGTTCTGGACCTTGGCAAGCTATCTTCATCACATACAGCTGCCTAACTGTATTCATTTGCTCATTTGTGATTGATTGATTGATCACTCTTCATATTAACCATCCATTGAACTGGTTGATTTACTCAAAGGGTGGGTGGGCATATTTATGCAATAGGTTTAGAAAGCGGAAGGTTTACAATTTCTATTGGATGCACCATCATGTCTTTATCAAAAACAGTTTTCTTAGTTGGTCTTTCATTTTGTCTTTCTCAGGTAAAAAGGGTTGAGTTCAGGAACAAGAAAAGTTTTATTAAACCCGTCGTCATCTCAGTACTAGATCACGTGACCTGTCAGATGAAGAAGGTCTCTCGCCCCACATCGGATTCTTCTTCAACTGACTCTCAACCAGACCCTGCTCCACCTGTCCCGCAAAGATATCCTGCATCCTCCCCACCAATTTTCCCAGCCCACAGCCCCTACCTACTTCCACCAAAAGAGGACCTCCACCGCCACGACGACCTCAAGCACAACCAGCACCTTCCGCACAGGCAAGATCCGTTGGAAAGTCAGTGGGAGCAGGGCAGCTACACTCAGCTGGCGCGCTGGCCGCAGCCCCGAGTGCAACATGCCCCCACATACGCACAGACCCGGCTCACGACGGCCGGGTTTCTCGGCTCAGTCGGGACCTGGCCGCCTGGGGCGAGGGCAGAGCCCAGCGTTCTGGAAAGTCCGCAGCAAGACTCGGTGACGAGCCAAACGTATGGCGAGGTCCAAGGAGACGGTCCAAAAGACGGGACCGAAAGGGAAGAAAGCGGGTCTGCAGTTAGCGGTGGCTCGGGTCGGGCAGAGGCAGCCGATCAAGAGAAGGAAAATTACTCTAAATTAAGTGGGGAGGTAGACCGTTTAAGAGAGGAGGAGAGACGAAAGAGGCTTCTGGAGATGGTACAGAGTGAGCCGGAAAAAGACCCTAATCTGCATCCTGACCAAAGACCAAAAACAGGTAATTCTTACATTTCTGAGACGATGTAGTGACGACATTTGTTGGAGAACAACAGTTTGAATGCTGCGTCACATTACCAGCGTTGTAATATTGCATCTTTATTTCACACACAAACAAATCCACAAATGTAGACTTTTCTTCAGCTCATTTAACTCAAAGGAACCCTGCTGTTCGGTCTTGAAATGTTATTGGAAGGCATTGGAGTGATCATGCAATGTTTGGGGAACAAATGTAAACTTTGTGTAACACTTGTACAAAATGCTAAATATATTTGTTAGATTTTTGTAAAACCCCTAACCCGCATAAACACCGAAAAATGCAAAGCAGCAACGTTTTAACGCGGGAAACCTTTGTAATAAAAGCCCAAACTCTGCTCTGTCCAGTGAAATCAGGATCACTGTTCCACGTGCAAAACTCACCGAACAGCTGATGAAGAGAAGGAAAATTATGAAGCCAAAACTTACATTTAGCTTCGCTGTTTTATAGTCATTATTTCCACTTGGTATTAGTAATCCGCTGCCTCTGCTTCACACTGGTGGCTGCCGTCTGTTGAACTTTTTTACTAATTTGGTTGTTATGTGACCACTTTTTAATTTTTAATTTTTTTTTTTTTTTTACAGAATGTGTCAAGTTACAATTAAATGTGCATTTATTACTCTCACTGTTTTTTATAAAACGTATCATACAAGTATTGTCTAATGTAAGCAGATGAATTTAAATTAGGGAATGTGTATCAATGTATGGCCACGTTTAATGACTTAAATATTAGTTTATTATGACAATTACCAGTTCAAATCCGAGAAGTGATTTTGGTTGAGTAATTAATTACTTTTCCATTCATTTTTGCCTTTGATGATGTGCAAAATGTCCTGTAATATTTGCCGATCTCTAAGCATTCGGAATCAGTCGACCTTGGAAAGTTTGGACTGGGTCTCAGGAGAATCGGTTGAAATAACTGAACAGATGGGTCAACAGGAGTGGTGAAAACTGATGGGAGACAAGGAGCCGCAGAGCAACGGATAGAGTTTAAGAGGCATAAATACTGAAAAATGTGGAAATGACTAAAGGAACCAGAATGAGGAGCAGCTAGAGGCAAATGAGGAAGAAATGAACTATTGGGATGGGGAGCAGAACAGCATTCTGGGTTAATCCAACAAAATAAATGCAAAACACACTGAACTAATGCAAGAAATAAACTAGAATGACAAGATACAAGAAATCAAGTAAAGAAATGACCAAAACAGAAAGTAGCTGAAGCTAAAAGTCTGAGTGTCAAAGGAGCATGATGACACTTCACAATGGTACATAGGCTGAATCTGTATGGAGTTTTTCTACTCATGAACTCAAAGCTCTTCACAGTACAGCCATATTTATTCATTCATGTTCACAAATATGCACACATTTACACCAACAGACAGATCAGGGGGGCTTTTGGGGTTAAGTTTCTTGTCAAATTGACATGTGATAGGAATACAAGATGGCGACTTTACCCAGTGAGCCGCTGTTGCCCAATCAGATCGTCTGGCCTAACGGTGAAAAATATTGAAGATTATCTGCCCCTATTCTCTACGGCCATTGTATATGTGAAGAGCAAGGATTACAATCTTAGTTTGTAACTCATGAGTGACTAAGCATGTTTATCTGGAAGGATGCAGCAATCTGCACATGCCAAAATAAACAGCGGCACACCTACGTGTCTGCCGACTATTTGTCCTCACTTGTTCTGTGTTGTGCTTTCGCAGCGCGAGCTCAAACGTACGTGTAGTAGCAGTTTGTTAAACCGAGTTCAGGTCCCTTCGGGGCACAGTTGGTCATATTCCAAACCCAGTGTTTTTCCTTCCTGTCGCTTTCCTTTAAACCAACCTGTGGTTCAGGTTTGAGCTAGCTACTGCTCTCTTCAACTGAAAACCTGCCATGAATGTGCGTTTCTGAGCTTATTGTTGCCCGATTGCACCACCCTGCATCTTTATCGACCCACTTGGTAAAAGCAGGTGGCCGACTGGGACTCGGTGGGAAGAGCAGACATCTTGTAATCTGGAAGTTGTGGGTTTGGTTCCAGTTTTTCTCCTGTCAGATGTTGATGTGCCCTCGGGCAATTCACTTAACTCATGTGGCTCGCTGATCTGTTTATCGGCGTTTGCATGCATGCATGCTTGTCTGTGTGGGAAAGGGAGACGGTGGCTCTGGTGCCGTGCTTTGATTGGTCGGTGAGACTGGAAAAAATCCCTAAATAAATTCAGTCCATTAACCACTTAATAAGCTTTGAAATAAATGCATCTCTTTTTATTTGCATAATTTCACAAGAACGGTTTTGGAAAACATTGACCCTTGTTTTAAGTCCCTTTTCTCAGTGGGGATAAAAAAATACCACATTAAAAACTAATGTGGGTCTCACAAAGTTGGGCATACCTGTGGGCCATGTGGATTCCCCTGTGCGCTGTCGGCGGACCATTGAGATTTCATAGTCGGGAGTAGAGACTTCCCACGACAAATTCCTTCATTTCCCCAAATTTCAGCTGCTATGTCTCTAGCCTCGACCTTGCTCAGTGTCAGAGCAAGGTCAAGGCTTCCATGAGCGACTGGGCTGGAAGAGAATGAAAGTATGAATCAATAAAAGCCATTAAAGTAGTGAAGAGGGGATGTAAAGGAGGCAGACATTTTCAAAAGTTCTTGGCGTTGTAGTAAATTGAGGTCATAGCACTCATAACAGGCCTACCGCTTGTTTGGAAGCTACGTCAGAAACTCAAAACAACCAACCGTATCCCATTTCCATCCCAATTTGCTTAATCCTGTCTTTGTTTGTTCTGTGCGTTTTCTCCTGCAGCATCGTCCCCTGTGGAAACCGCGTCGACGGCGGCTCGTCAGGTACCGTTCCGACCCGCTTCTCCTCGCCGTAGAAAAAGAAAACACCGCAAACGTATCAGCAAATCTGCTATGAGGGCTATGATCATGTAGCGATGAAGGTAAGGATGAAGAGAAACCTACAGGCATGTGGACAAATTATAATTGTTTTTAAATCGTACATTTGAAATGTTGCCCTTTTCTTTCTGCAACAGGAAGCGGCTCTTCGGAATACAAGATTGTGGAGATGAGCGATGCGTTTCCTGAAGCTGGATGTTCAGACCTGTTCTTTTACGTTCTCGGCTTGGCAGAAAGTCGCCTTTCCAGCTCTGGAGATGCTACAAACTATCCGTTAGTCTGGATTTAACAAGTGCAATCTCGTGAACTCCTCAACTCAGAGAGGCTTTGACACACTAAACACTGGATCTCAACTTGTGTCGTCTCAAACGCACAAATGGGGGGCGTGCTGTGGTGGCGTAGGGGAGAGCGCGACCCACATTTGGAGGCCTTGAGTCCTCGACGCGGCCGTCGCGGGTTCGACGATATTTGCCGCATGTCTTCCCCCCCCTCTTCTCACCCCCCCTCCTGTCAGCCTACTGTCAAATAAGGGACACTAGAGCCCGCAAAAAGCCCCCTGGAGGGGAAACAAACAAAAAAAACAAAACAACAACAAAAAAAAAAAAAAAAGCACAAATGGATTAACTAAATGAGGATTTATCTGTACAGCGCTTCAGAAACGCAGGACAAGAGGCAACCATTGACTGGCTACTTTCAACAAGTTGCTTAAAAGCCAAGATGGATATTGAATTGCTGATTTGGGGCTGAACATGGAGTTTGAAATAATAATAATAAAAAAATAAAGAAATAAAAGAGAGGAGAACTGGATTTCTACACTGGGAAGACTGGAAACTGTAGCCTACAGCCTTGGCCTCAATGCCAAAAAAAAAATACTGTTATCCTGAAATGTTTGAGTCTAACATCATGTAACACTGTGAATCAATAGTAATAACACACTGATCATACTACACAGACTTTAGAGTCTACTATGTACTGTAGCTAATTATACAGGAAAGTATCAGTAACCTGCTCAATCATTACTGCTGTCTAATAATCAGAACAACAACTAAACGCCTGCTTTAACAAAATGCTATAGATATCCACAAGTCTTAAAGACATGGCTTTTAGAGGCTGTTGTGCACCAGTTATATAGATAATGCTACATTGCAAGAAAAAAAAAAGGCTTTTAAGAAAATTATTTCCTGGTGAAAGAGAGAGAGAAAAAAAGTATTTCTTAACTTATTGAAGAGGAGGATATGAAGTCGTTTGATTCTCAAGTGTAATTATTGCCACAGACATGTAATATTTGATTGTACTGTAATGAATGTTATTTTTCATAAAAAATAATAATAAAATGATCTAGAAAAATGGCAGTGGCATCTTTGGTGGGTGTTTGGGCAACAGAAGAGAAACCATGCAGATTATTGCTGCCCGTTGCACATTAGAATCACCTGCTCATCTGCAAGTAATGTAGCAACCGTCACACGATGCAAAGCAGCGGTCAGCAGAGTCTCCGGTTGCTATAGGTACTCATGGACAGACATGTCAACAGAGGAGTATTGAATGTTTGACAGAAGGACAAGAGAGGGAGGCTGTCGGCTCAGGAATGACAACGTGATGAATGACAGAAAGGGTGAGAACATACTAAGGGTCCTGAGAGGGCCCCGGAGCCTGACAGCACGGATGAGAAAAACCAAATCCACACACGACTAGGAAAGATGGGGGGGGGGGGGGGAGAAAAAAAATCATTTTCAGAAACAATAGTTAACCGTTTCTCACATGAGTAGCATGTTCTGCTCTGAAAGAATATTTTTAAACAAGGACATTTCTGAAGAAATTTAAAAAGTCTACCAGCATGTGCGTATTGGTCTGACCCATATCAGGTGATCTAATGCTGAAAATGAGCAAAAATGCTAAGGTTAGCTTTAATTCTGTCAGTAGTAGCATGGCATATTGGCTAACATGGCCTTACTCCGTTGATTATCCAGGCAATATTATGGTAGCTAAAATGCTAAAGTTAGCTTGAATTCTGACAGTAGCATGTGGGGCATCACTAGCATGTTTGACTACCAGTCAACTCAGTATGCAAACATTAGTGTATTCACTAAAATTAGCTAAAATTATAAGGTTAGCTTGAATTCTGTGTGGCATTGCTATAATGTGGACGTACATTGACGTACTCCATTTAGTATGCTAAATGTAGATAACATATCAAAAATAAGCTAAAATGCTTACTTTAGCTGTAAGGCAAAGGTTAGCGTCAGGGCTATCACTAGCACATAAAGAGACTAGCATGTAAACACTACCAGGAGGATGCAGGGTCCTGGAGGGGCATGGGAGTTTGCCCAACCAGTTTTAATGTGTTTTGTGGACTTGAAGACGTTTGACTTTGACCCTCTGGAAATTCGGTGAGAGGTGATTCTGGAGTACGGCCGACCAAGCCCCTTGATACAAGCATTTAGGTTCCTGTATGACTAGTTTCAGAGTTTGGTTTGCTTTGCAGGCCGTTAGTCAGGCATGCATGTTATGGTGGGACTTGGACTCTGCCAAGTGGCCCTTTGACATGGAAGCTGTTAATGATAAGTAGGGACAGAATTTCTAGGCACAGTCGAGGTTTCATTCTGGAGGGCTCTGGATCGTCTCTGCTTTTTACAGATGATATCGTTTTGTCATCCGCAGCCAAATGTGGAACTAAATAAACACCCCCAAATCTGGGACTAAGCTCTTGAGCTGGAAGTGGGTGAAGCACCTTCTCCAGTTGGATGACAAGTAATGCCCCAAGTTTGCAAATAAGGGGAAAGACAACAGAAGATTGATAAGTAGATCGGTGCATCATCTGCAATGACGCAGCATTGGTCCGTCTCAGTGAAGAGAGAATGGAGCCAAAAGGCGGAGCTCACAAACTTTGCCTAGAGACTGAATGAACAATCTCGAGATCAGAAGCGGCTGAAATGAGTTTCTCTCTCTGGGTGTCTAGACTTTCTGTTACAGGTAGGATGAGAACCGGGTCATTGAGAGGCCCCAGCTGACTTTAGCATCTGGTTAGGATGTGTCCTTGATGTGCTCGCTGGGGGAGTGGGAAGTTCTGGTGGAAGATAATGCAGGCATGAGTTATTAAAGGGGAACAATTTAACGTCAAAATAAAAAACGTGGAACGTGCACCTGAAATCCCTTCAAGGAATAAAGGGCAACAACACCTGGACGATGTGCAGCAGATGAATCCAGCAAGGACTGACTAAAACATGAAGGACTAAAGACTGAAGATCACAGATTAGTGGAAATATATCATGTTTCACATGATCAAAAAGCATTGAACAAGAAGACAAAATACATAAAGTCATAAATGAACAAACAACTAGGTGCCAATTGACTCAGTGGCTCAGCAGGCACTGCACCGTGTGCAGAGGTTACTGTCCTTGACGCACGGTTCAATTTGCGCCCCTGCGCCATTTACTGCATGTCTTCTCCCGCCCCTCTGCCCTTCTTCTTGATCAACGTCCAATGAATGAAGGGCTTTCTCTACTCCTTCAAAAATCTAAAATAAACAAATAAGTACAATTCATAAACCTCTCAAGGAGAAGCGTGCTTAAACAAAAAGCTTTCTCAGAGATCAACAGGACTCATGATAGGAAACTATTCTCTGTGCCACAGGTCCAGTCAAGAGCCTGGTTGATGTCAAAACACGCAAAAGAAGCACACACATATCAAGTTAGGCTGTCTACAAGCGAAACGTGTTCTCATCTCACCCCCAGACATTTATCTGGCAGAGTACAATGCTATTTAAGGAATGAAAATAAGGCCGATGTTGTGGTAAGACAGTGATTGTGTGGCCCCTTCCCGCCTTGAGATGTTCCTTTGTGGGCTGAGGAAAAAAAAAAATCAGACAGCTTCAGCTGATAAGACTCCGGTACTCACAGGACAGTTCGAAGAACATCTTGTCTTATTGAAAATATATTGTAACAAAACTGCTGTCTCCTTGTGATTTTGCTACTTGCTGTATCTTTTTTTTTTTGTAATACAGTTTCTTGTGCGTCTTTGCAGCTCCTTACAGATTTCTGTTCCTTGCAAGCCTCTCCTCCGATAAATCATAACCCCCCCCCCCCCCCCATCTGGTCCGGTTGTCTGTAGAGTAGGTGTGAGGTTTTGTGGTGTAATGAACCATTGAGGGTGAGCCAAAGTTCAGCCAGGCCACAGAGGCCACACAAACCTTCTGCTCCCAATGCGTTGTGACGGCCTACGAGAGTGGCTGCACATGCACGCGGCGGGCATGCGAACGTGGCTGCCTGCCATCCCCGTGGTGTTCCTCTGACAAGTGTGTGCGATTGTGTTCACGGTGTTGTGAACCAAATGGAGAGAGTGTCTTTTGGCTCGACGTCCCCCCACGCCGCTAGCTTAATGAGCTGGTAGCTGGCAGCCACTGCGGGTCGGCGGCACCCCCCGGGGTCGCACCCTGGTGTTTTGTGTCAACAGCTCGGCGGGTCCTCGTACATTTTACACTCGCCCGAGAAGACGAGTACACGCTTTTCGGAGAGGTCACGGCAGCTTGGCACAGCTTTGGCCGGTCAACGCACATGCTTGTTAGGGTAACTTATGCCTTTTATGCCTGGTTCAAATGGCAAGATTTTTATGATGATTTTTAGGGATTTCTTCCGTCCAACAAACTTAAGGATGCACCGATTATCGGGATGGCTCTTAAGCATCTCTTGAGAGATGCTCCTGTTGTGTGTACTAAGAGTGATCCGGTCTGCTCCCAAGCACTTCTGGACCCCTCTGATCTGAAAAAACAAAGAAGGATATTAAAGATATCGGATAATCTTGGCTCGATACAGCTGGGTGTGTGTTGTTCGCGAGGGCTTCTGCAGTTGAATTTCACCCTGGGATCTTTTTTCCCCAAAAAATCACACTGTTAGAGGTGTTTGTGCGTGGCCTGGGCCATTAAGCACAGACTCGTTTTGGAGACAAACGAGAGTGCGGCCTGTTCCGTTCTCGTTTGGTTGAACTTTTTGATTGACAGTCAGAAAGCGAGGCGACGGGAATTCAGAACATGTAGAAGACAAAACGACTGGAATGGCAAACCAGAACCCTGGTGGATGTGGGCGACGTCGTTGTCCATCAGAAAAAAAACAAAACCATATTAGTCTGGCGTAAGTGTGAGCTGACGCACGATGGACTTGCGATCTGTCCAGACTCTACCCCAGCGCTCAGCTAGTTCACAGCAAGAATGATAGAGCAAATGAATGAACAGACATTTCTCCTTTAAAAAAAAAACAGTATAATAAATGTACCCTGCTTTGTCTTGTTCAGGGCCAAAGGCATCAAAATAGACTCACAGGAAGCCAGTTAACAGCATGTATATTTTTGGAGTGTGAGAGGAAAACACATGGACAGGAAAACCAGGCGAAGTGCGCTCACAAGGGCTCCTGCAGTTGCCTGCATGGCTGTGGAAGGGTGTTAAAGAAAAGGGGTGATTATCGGAAGGAGAGAAAACATCCAGGGAAATTCTACAAGCTCCTAAAACTGAGTGAAGGTCAGTCGATGCAGCATGACCAACGTGACGGCAACTGGAGGGAACTGGGACTGAACAGCTGTGAGGCACGAAAACCACGAATCGGCGACGGATGGATGAGGGTAAGAAGAGAAGCAGACGGTGTCCACTGTGTTGGCCTGCTGGTGCAGTTGGTCAAGTCTTGGTTTGGCGACATTGTAAACGCAAAAACACGAGGCCAGCTGACTGCAATTCACTTAAAGGAAAAGTTCCCCTGATTTTGCCACTTTCCAGAAAGATACTGGCTTGTGATTGCTTTCAATCAAATTTGACTCATTCCCGTAAGGTTGGTCCAAAGCTGTCCGCATAAGCCCGGTAAAGGTCAAAGCACTTTGTTGAATGAAAAAAAGTTTAGAACAGTAAGTTAATAAAGTGCTTCACTGCAGAAGCTAAAAGATATTATGCCAGCTTCATCCTTCTGGCATTCTGCGTTCCCTGAGGTTTTAACGAAAATCCCCAAATCCCATTTGTGGGGCGTTATGGAGCTTTAAAGAACCGATAAATCCTAAAGGATTAGCCGACACTTATTCAGCCCATAAAATTCAACAAAAATGATTAAAAGAAGAAAAAAAAAAAAAAAAAAACATATGAAGATTTATTGTCAGAGGAGTGAGAAGAGATAAAGTATTTGCAAAATAGCGATCAGGATGCGAGTCTGAATAAAGCATTTCAAGTTGAATTGGTTTAGATGATTAAAAAAAAACAAAAACAAACAAAAAATAAAATGGAAATCAAACCAGCCGAAATCAGATTTAATGTGCCGAGAGATTTCCATTCTCTGGCCAGCAGTTTTCACATTTCTGGCTCGGCCTGCTTCTCATTGTGACACGGCTTTGTCAATATTATCCGTCTGTCCCGATGGGGAAGTGAATCTCCCTAAAACCATTTGTTTCGTTCTCTGGAGGAAACCCTGAACACCGGCCCCGCCCGAGTGAACGCCCGCGCACACACACAAACACGCTCCGCCTCGGCCACAATAGAGTTGTCATGTGGTGACGGTGGGTTTGCAGGGGCTGGACTGGGAGTTTGGTCTCGATGCCGTTTGCTGTGGGGTTGTTGTGGCTCTAGGGTTCAAGCGCTTAGTGTGAGTCACAGGTCAAGGTCTAATTGGGAACATTAATCTTAATTCATTTTTAGCTACGACGCGGAGAGTCGACGCGCCGGCAACTTGAACTATGACGGACCCCAACAGAGCGTCATTCTGCTCCGTCATTTTGGCTCAAAACCGATTCAGAAAACAAAAATAAATCTAAAAAAAATGAACGCACTACAAACTGCTGCCGGGTTTTCTCCGTTATTTATTGTGTCAACACTCATTTGGAACAATTAAGGCCAATCAAACGTCTCCAGTCAACTTGCTGAACCGGTGATTTTTCCATATAAAGACGAGTCAGCTCGTCTTCCGTGGAAATAAAAAAAAAAAAAAAAAACCTAAGCTCTTCTTAGACATGCCATTAGCACGTCTCTCAAACAAAAGCAACTCTCAAAGCAGAAGTGAAACCAGCGTCAGCCTGGGTGTTGCTTTCCAGTGCTGAAAAGAGTTCTTTGAAATCTTGCTTTGATGGCGTCTCCTTTAACTGCGTTGCCAAGTTGGTTTGCTTGTTGATCCGTATTTCTCAAGTAGCTATTTTGTCTAACTGATAAACTGAAGCAGCAGCAAATGTTGGCACGTCAAGGCAGAGAAAGCAGCTCTCTTTGCGTTGGTCCAGCTGTCGTACAACTACCGAGTGGCAACAACAGTTACTGTAGTAGCTCTGTAGAAACATCCCACATGCAACCTGTAATTTGGCTGCAAACACTCAGGCAACCAGGTATTTATCCAGAATGAGTGGGACAGGTGTTGGGTCGGGTCCTATTAGCTCTACTCACTTCTGTCTCCTGTTGACTTGGTGTTGCACTCGAGAACTCTGCGTAGTCTCCTCCATGAAGGCCCAACAATCTTCCAGACAGCCTGGATAGTTGGTTTCTCTCCACAGATCCTGACCTAGAAAAACTGAACCACTTCCGAAATTCAAACCAAAGACACACCAGAAGCAGGTTTTTTTTAACGTCCTCCGCTGCCACTGCTCAAACCGCAAGCCGACTGCGATGCTTTCAAAAACAGTGCAGAAAACCAGCGTCGTCTTTGACAACCTGTTCTGGTCGCTGGTTGGTCTGTTTGAAATTTTTCCAGAATAATCCAGATCAGTGGGAGAAAGCCCAAGCAGAAGGGAGATGAGAATCGAGCAGAATTGTGTCGCAAGGCGGTAAAACACTGTAAAGTAATTTTTTTTTAGCACAGTGAGAACAAGCAACGTCTTTTACTTTCTGGGTTGAAGTGTTGTCGTAAAGGAGCTTTTCCACAAAACACCCTTTAGTTCACCTGTTTCAAACGGTGTTTTAAGCCCAACGGCACTACAGCAGGCATGCGAACGTTTTGTAGCGTATTGAGTTTACGATTATTGCAAAAAGAGAGCGGATGGATGACAGAGCCGAGGCTGCCCTATTCAGACGTCTATGCAACAAGCAAAATCCAGACCGTTTTAGCACTTGGAGAAGTTCAGGGGGTTCCCAGTCCTTTGCTAAACTGGCAGCTTCGTTGTGCAACTTTTTTTTTTTTTAGACACGTCTTAAAAAATGTCTAAACTGTAAAATAATGTTGAATCTCCATAATAATATTGAGCTATGCCCACTTGTTCTAAAAAAAAAAAAATGTATAAATTTGCAACAAAAAAACCCAAAACAAAACATATATGTAAATCTTTGAATGACAGTGTAGGTTTTACATGTCGAGCTTCGTTCCTGCACGGTTAGGATCGGAGTTAGAAGATCAAGTTTTCCTAATTAAATTCTGCGAATCGATTCATATGACTAATGAGCTCCAACCAGAGGCTCGGTCCAAATTGTCCAACAGTCCATTGTGTGAGACAGTGAGGGCTCTGTCCAAATGATCTCACTTTCCAAAAATGTTCAAAAATCAAGACGCCCGACTCGCCCCTAATTTCTGCAAATAAGTGCGAGAAGCTTTGAAAACAAAGAACTCGGGTTGTCAGTCCAGTGATGGCAAACATGGAGCAAGACGGTGTTGCACAATAGCTCGGCATTCAATATTTCTGCACATCCTCCTGCGCCGCTTCCTGTTATGATCTCGATAGGAGCTCCAGTCATGTTTACGCTCATGGGAGAAAATCATCAACAGCGGTTATCTGTCGCCCTTTGGGTCACCGCCGAGGCCCAGCAAACGTCTGAGTTATTTCGCAAAGGGGATGGTGCATATCAATCAGCCGAAAAGGCAGATTTTCTTCTGTCGTCCCTCAATCAGCATGTATCACATTCATGACTTATCATTTGAAACAGATTTCAATGTTCGGCTAAAAGTGCTGTAATGTACTGTAAACTTTAGTTAATAGAAAAATTATCCAAGGCATGAGTACATTTGGTTTTAATCTTGAAGCCGTTCTGTAGTCCGTGATAAAAACCTAAATCTTCTTTTTAGCAAAGAAAAAAAAAAAAAAAAAAACTTGGGGTTTTTGGAACAATTTAAATTTGCCCTTAATCGATTTATTTTTTTTTTTTTTTTTTTTTTTTTTTTTAAGTCTTCCAACGGGAAAAGTTGGAAATGTGGAGAGGAATCCCGTTTTTATTTTTAGAGTCACATTATTTTGTCTCGGGAGTTGTGGTTACAGTAACCAGGCTTGGGTTTGCTTCCAGATTTCCATTTTAGATGCACAGAAGTGAAACAAGAAGTTCGTGCGTCTCGTGTTCTTTTTCACAAAGCTCTCTCTCTCTCTCTCTCTCTCTCTCTCTCTCTCTCTCTCT
>VMRN01000087.1:415347-477056 GCA_010277015.1 Poeciliopsis turrubarensis | reverse complement strand
TCTCTCTCTCTCTCTCTCTCTCTCTCTCTCTATCTCTCTCTCTCTCTCTCTCTCTCTCTCTCTCTCTCTCTCTCTCTCTTCTAATCAGACTCCTCTCCTCATGCTGCTCTGCGTGTTTCCCCTTGCAGAGACGAAGAAAGTAACACTGAAAGCGGAACACCGGGATTGACCAGAACTATATTCGACTCCGGTTTCACCAGGGATGCAGCATAACGCAACATCCATGTTGCGACATGCTTACGTTTTTTTTGGGTTTTTTTTTTTTTTTTTTTTTTTTGCAGAACTCTGCGATATAGAAATATTCATATATTTCTTAGAAATCTGTCAGGTTTTATCTTTATTCAACAGTGCATTTGGGAAGTTGCGCTCAGGTCAACCGTCTTATGTCTCCCACATAAAACCTGACCGGTGACGCCCAACTTCACAAGCACTTCACTCTGAACATGCAGTGATGAAACAAATGACACGGAAAAGCTGAAAAGAGAAGAAATTCCACCTCATCTGTGGCTAATTTCACTATAAACCAAAAATGAAACGTTGTAAGCAAACCAATAAATGACACAATTTCATGAATTGAAAGGAAACCATCTTGTGATTGTTTCAGATGATTTTATTTTTACTTTATTGTGAAATAAGCATAATCTCACACTGAGCGCTAACAGTTTGCTTTTCAGATCTTTTTTTTTTTTTTTTTTTTTTTTAAAAACCCATGGACTTAAAAAAAACAAAACAAATGGATCCCAGCTCATTGCCACATTTCTAGTTGCTCTAAAAGGTTTTGTCATTTCTCCGACTTCAGATACACGCAAGGTTGAACGTGGCAGACGTTTTCAGCCACCCATCTGGGTAAGACAGTCGACACACATCTTCCTCTCTTGAATCGTGTGCTCTCTGGTCCCGCCGCCACTGAACAGAAGGTGAAGGCAGGCATCATGTCCTCACCATCATCAATAACAACAAGTCCTGCATTATTTCTTACGTTCTTCAAAAGTCTGGTTCGTTCAAACATGCAAAGTAAATGTCACAAAATGCTCCAGTTACATTAATAGGGATTGGTAGGGTTGGCACTCTTGAATTTGCAGATAATAAAAAAAAAACAACACATCGTTTCTTACCAGAGATTTTGTTTATTCTCCAACTACAAAGTGTACCAAAGGTAAAACGTTGGATTTCTTTAATTATTACATTATTTTTTTTTGGCCTAATGAACTGATTCGTCATGTTTTAGTGTCCAGTAGCAGTCAATCCTGCACATTGATCTGGTAGATTCCTTTGAATGACGGATTTATTTATTTATTTATTTTTGGATGCTGTCAGTCAAGATGACGGACACCAAAAAAGCCTAGCGCGACCTCTTCCTGGTTATGTCTTTCTTTCTAATCTTGGAGGTGTGACGTTATTGTGTTTCATCACCTTCCCAGTATAATGGGGCAAGTCTTTTTTTTTTTGCCAAAAGTGATTTTTTAAATTTTTTTTTGCCTAAAACACATTTTGAAGAGAGATAGTCGGCGATCGTTACTTTTTCGGTCGTTATTTTAAGAACGTGACGACATTATGCAGATGCTGCTGCAGCAGGGAGTCAGAAGAACCAGCTGTGGGACGAAAACAGCACCGCTGACCAGATCGCTGGCCAGATCCGACGTTCACACATCACGCGAGTTTCACGCCAGGTTCCACAAATCAAACGGTCAACCTGAAACTCTCAGAGTGCGCGCTCTCACCGGGGCAGGTTGGCTTAAGAGGGGCTTTTTAATGACATCACCAACCACATCTGAAATCCTGAGAACAGAAAAGGACTTTGACGTGTGTCGCCTCCTGGTTCGGAGACTTGAATATTTCGGTGACCATCTGTTGTTTATCTTCTCAGCTTGTCATCACGCACTCTTTGGTTCGGCTGTCAACTCCACCTAAACTCTCTCTCTGTCTCTCTCTCTCTGTCTGTCTGTCTAATCACCCTGATCTCTCCTCTGCACTCCGTGTCACTCTGTAATCCGTCTGTCCGAGCCCATTGGTTGCTGTGCCACGCATGTTGCCTCCTCCTATGCGTGTGTGGTGTTCCATTGTCACCGCGGGTCGACTTCTCTCTTTACTTAAACCACTGCTTGCTTGGTGCTGATTCAGCACCTCGACTTAAACTTTAACCTGAATAAATAAATAAATAAATAAGGACAATAACCCAAACACAGAGTACAATGTGTGCACCGCATTTCTAATAACTTCACATTGGCGATGTTTTTTGTTGTTGTTGCTGTTGCCGTTTCCAGATCCCAATGTAACGTTTCCTGACAGGAATGTTTACGCGGCGTCCGGAGCCGCGTGTGGACGGGCATGCATATCAGCCGCATGAGCTCAGAGCCGTGAGTGGAAACTCGGGGGGTGGAGGTGTGCCGTGGGTGCCTGTTTATCGCAGGAGGAAATGCACAAGCATGTACAAACAAACATTAATTGGGCTAAAGCATGTGGTTGGCTCAAAACAGAAGTCACAAATTTGATTCGTGACAGCTGGCTTCAAGTCAAGATTGATTTTTTTTTTTTTTACCCTAAGGTGAAGGAAATGAGCCGTCATGTGTGGCAAGAATGACAATACGAGTGTCTACTAACGATATGCAGGATGATTAATGTATAAACTGGAGGATTAATAAAACTTTTCAGAGTTCAGTTTTGAAAAAAAACGGGAGTCCAAAACCAACTTCTTCAATTTTTCTAAAGTAACTGCATCATAACGGCTCTTTTGGATCCATTCTGGCATCGGTAATCGTCATTATCTGGGTAGATGTTGGTTTTTATTTAAATAGGCATTCAGTGAGTTTGGAGCTGCAGTCACTGACTTTAGTAATGCACCTTGACCCGTAGCTGAAAGGCAGCGGAGCGGCTGCAGAAGCAGGATTCAGGTATTGAAGTCAAAAGAGCACGCCACGTCTCTTTGCGAGAGTCATCCGTCGCATTGCGCTCTACCAAGCGTCTCTCCTGAATGGCACGCGTTGGACGCAGTTTGTCTCATCGACATGTGAAACGGTTTCAACAGTGGTCGGCCCGCACAGAGACGGAGCACAGACCCTCTTCCAGTGGGGTACCGTCATTGACGAGTACCTCTCACAACCTCCTCCACTCTGCAAGTTTCCTTGCGTGCCAACAAAGCCATTTTTGTGAGCCAGCGACAAAGACTCAAAGAACAAGAGTCTGTATGCGACTTTGTGCCGTGTCCCTCTCCGTACTGTCACAGGCTGTCAGGGCCAGAGAGAGAGAGAGAAAGATGAGTCCGACAAAATGACAGCAGGACGACGCTTCAATCCCCCCATTGTGGTCGGGTCGGGGGTCATGAACCTACAGTGACTGTCAAAAAGGAGACAGAAAGGGTGTCGAGGGAAGAAGACACAGGGATCTATTTTCCATCATTTATTGTTATAAAGCAAAAAAAAAAAATGTATTTCGCATACTCGTCAATAAATGTTCTTTTCCTAACGTTACAATAAAGTAATTCCAAGCAACGGCACGTTTGAGTCTGACCAGCTGGTCAGCGTCACTGGAGCACCTCAGGGCCCTGTACTTTCACCAATCCTTTTCACTCTCTACACTTCAGACTTCCAGCCCAAGTCCGACTTCTGTCGTCTGCAGAAATACTCAGACGGCTCTGCGGTTGTTGTGTTTGTCGGAGACGAACAAGCGTCTCGGCAGGGGGGGTCCGGTGGACAGCTTCGCGGCTTGGAGTGAGATCGATCATTTCATCTCGTGGAAACCGTATTTCCACGAGGGCAGAAGAAGTGGAGGCGGTTGAGGGGCATCCGTATCTCTGTGTTCATCTGGACCGAAGATGCAACAGTGAAGCCGTCGACCAGGCAGGACAGAACAGACTGTACTGCTTGAAGAAGAAGGGAAAAGGTCCTTCGAGGTTTGCAACAAGATGCTACATATTTGATCACTCTGTTGTTGAGCGTAATCTCTTCCGACATCATCTGTTGGGGCAGCGCCATCAGAGGCAGCGACCGAAAAAAGCCTCAACGACCTGATGAAGAAGAAGACTGGTTCTGATCCGGGAGTGACTGGAACCTCTGGAGCGGATAGTGGAAAGAAGGATTTCGCACAAAATCAAGAAAGCTATGAACAATCCTGAGCGTCCTCTTCGTGAGATCGTCATTTCAGAACAGTGTCTTCAGTCAGAGGCCTTTTTCGCACCTGCTGTAACGCAGGCGGCTGCAGGAGATCCTACCTGCCCGCAGTCAATGGCATGTGCAACAACTCTTTAAAGAGTCTTGGATAACATGAGTTGCAACATTTAATTTCAATTTGGGACCAATAAAGTATTTAAATCCGGATCGTTTTGATGTGTGCACGGATTCCATGTTTTCAAATGGATCAACGTCAGAAAACACATTGATTGGCTGAATATGGATTCTTGTTTTCTGAAGTAACGTTGAATTTGCATATTTTTAAAGGCTTCACTTAGATGCATAATATACATTATGGTCATTACTTTATCGTCCTCAATTGCATTGAACTTTATGCTTTGCGTCCGCTTGTTCCTTCATCCCGGCCGTTTCGCTGAACCACGTTGCGCTTGTACGTCAATGTAGGTCCAGCTGTTTTTGTCACAGTGGATTTTTGCCAGCGGCACGCAGGTTTCGCAGCTCCACCGACAGGAAGTGTTACCTTAGCGACCAGAGGAAAACAAAGGAAGTTCAAACCGCATGTTTCAAATTCCAGCGCTTTTCTTGCCCGAGCAAAGGAACCAAAACCAGGGAGGGAGGGATGGAGAAGGACGGGGAAACAATGAACAGCACACACACACTTTCTCCCCTCAAGAAGACTCAAACATTCAAACTGAAGAGCCACAGTCGTGCAGATGGCTACACGCAAACAAAAGGTCAATTATGAAGCTCTGGTTAGAGAAAAAAAAAAAAAATAAATAAATAAATAAATAAAAGCAGCTAAGGACATATTTCAAGAAGCAGTGGCAGGGGTGAGGTCATCTATCACTCGCTGAAAATTTCACCACAAAAAAACAACCATGCGGAGGTCAGAAGGGAAATCTTAATATAAACTCAAGTCAGAAAAAAAGAATTGTTGTTTCAGTGGAGAACAGGAACTGTATCGTTCACATTTCTTGCAAAGAGACAAAGCAACTTCTTTTCCTTCTGTAAAAGTCTCCCACACAGTCAACACGGATGAAGCTTGTGATTGTTTGCTGGAGTGTCGATGTTTTTCGATAAAGATGAGAAATCTTACTCAACACACACGACTCTGCTCTGCCCTGATGAATAGGTTTTAACGTGAGAAATGCAGCTTCACTCACACTTGGGAGCATGGCAGCGTGGGAACACAGATTTAACCGCTTAACACAAAAAACAGATCAATCCGCGCAGCTAAATGCGTTCTAACGTAAAATGTGAATAATCACCAGAAAAACAATAAAAGAGTGTTAGGATCTGCAGCGTGAATGTAGCGTTAGTCCCTCAACTTCTAACTGTTTTGTGTCATTAATGCGACCCAAATTTATTTAGTTTTTTTTACCATTTCATCAAAGGCAGGGGATTTCTGCGTCACCCTTTTCACACAGCCGCTGGCTGACATTTAGCCCCGACGAACGCAATGCGTCAAGTTTGACGCTATGAAGCTTAGCGGAGATTCCTGGTAAACGACCATCGCGAGATCCTACCAGAGAAATCCAGTCCAATGGGAGGAAGCAAAGATGGGGGGGGGGATGAGAATCGAGCAGAATTGTGCAGGAAGGCGACGTCGAGGCGATTAAATCCCCAAACTGGTTTCCGAGTCCTGCTATTTATTCCGTTCCGACACATCTTGCTTCACTCCCCCTCTCTCTATTCTCTGCCCTTTCGACCAGTGAAATTCACGCATGCGAAATTTCAAGCTCGTTCGCATAACGACGCGACACGAAAGTTGAAAAACGTTTTGACTTTTCCCTCGTCGCTGTCGCGTCCCGTGTGTCGGGTTCACCCCCGGATGGCGGAGAACTGTCGCACACGCTGTCGTCGGTCGCTCCCAGTGTGCGGAGCCCGTTACTCTGCAACTCTTCAGTCTTTCATTATTCGTTTGCCAACTGTCTCCCTAAATCATTGTGTAAAGCCTCAATACATCCTCGGTTTTACTCCATCCTACCTCCTGCCCTCTTTTCTCTCACTGCAGGATCCTTTTTTAAAAGGTGCTTAACAGGAAGAGTGCTCATCATGTCCTTATGTTCTTTAGCTTATAGAAGCAGAACTCCAGCTAACGCAAGATAACCCTGACGATAAGCTTAATCAAAACCCAGAAATGTTTCAGGCCTGAACAGAGAGGGCGTGTCTCTGACTGACTTAAAACTAGGGAGCTGGTTCCGCGCTGTCTGAAAAGCTTTTGGCACAAGATTTTGCAACGTTCTTCTCATTCGACCTGAAAGTTTTGCTGATAACGGCTCGACTTTGGTGCTAAGAAACACCGTGCAGTTCTGAAGTCACGCTTCTGTGCGAACCTGTCAAGTCTCTCTTTTTTCCTTTCACCGATGAAGGAAGATCTGAATTTAAAAAAAAAAAAAAAATCCAGAACACCCGCTTGAGCTAAACTTGAGTTAAAAAAAAAAAGAAAAAGAAAAGTGCTTTATTGTGTCTCCGCTTATTTAATCCTGCTGATCTGAGGGGATGCATCACATTTCTCTCTCTGTTTGTGAATTCCTCAGGAGAAACGCTCTGCTCAATGCACCTGCATGCTTTTCTCTCCCTCTGCCCCTTTCACCTCCTCCCTCCCACATTCTCTCCGTCCTGACAGTGTGATCCATGGGGGCATTATCTTTCCATTATCTGTCCCTCCCATAATCATTTCCCTCACCTCAGCCGGCGTCTCTGGAGAATATTAATCAGCTCACAGACAAGACTAATCACTGCTCTGTGGCTATAATGGGAGACGCAGTCAATCTTGCGCGGCAGCGCGAGCGCGCACGTACGCACGGAGAGGAGCCGTTTCCAATTAGTGAGCGCCTCCCTGCACGCCTGTGAAAATAAAACACCCAGGTCTTCGTGAACCGGGACGCTCAAAGGTTTGGCACGTCCAGATGCACCTGCTTTGACGACATCGTTACACAAACGCATCCAGTTTGTCACTTTGAGCTGCTACATTTTGAACAAAGTGCCCACTTGGTAAAGGCCACGATACGCCATAATGTGACATTGTTCATGTCAGAGATGGAAAGGAGAAGTTATTGAACAACAGCTGCGACAAAGACAACACATTGTACCAGTGATTTGCAACTATTTTATTTTATTTTATTTTATTTTAAATCTGCAACATTCAGTTCAGCGAATGTTATTTTGGGAAATACTAGAATTTTCTGCGTGTGCCTTTATCTTGTTTTGATGCTCGAGTACAAAAACACAAAACCTTATCAGGTGTTTTTGTGTCGTTTTCTAATGCACAATGTCATCGTCCACTAGAAATAAGGTAAAAGTAACAGGAAGCTTGTTTAACTCAGTAATTCCTCAATGTTGATGAAAACGTATTAGTTCCACCTGGCAGATTGTTTCGCTTACAACATGAAAAAAAAAAGTGTTTTTGGGCGACTAGAGGTTTCTTGGTAGAATCTGAACGTTCCCTTTTTATGTTCAGCAACCATCATATTGGAAACTCAGTTATTTTTAACCTCCTCAATACCACCGTAAACAGGTTGTTTACATTAGTAAACAACCTGTTTTTATTTAGATGAACCAAAATTAGGACAACAAGGGATTTACTAACCGTGTGTCCACTGCGCCTGTCACGATAACAAGTTTTACTGGACGATAAATTGTCCCTTAAGTTATCACAATAAACGATGATTGTTGTTTGGGTCCATCTCCAAGGAATATAATGAGAGTGACTTAATAACCCAGGAACACATTCTCAAAGATCAATTGAATTGAAGATTTTCCACTGGAACTGGAAGACATTTTACGTGTCCAAAATAAACAAAACAACAGAAACAGGAAAATGAGCCGTGACGTTCTCCACAAGCAAAAATGTCCCTCGAATAAAGAGGCGCGTTGAGACCGAAGCATCAGACTGAAGATTTTTGCCATCCAGTTTTCGGTAGAAAGACATAAAAGAGAAAAACGACGAATCATGCAAATGGAAATTATTGAGCTTGTTTTAGTTTTTCGTGCGATTAACTGATCGATATCGATTATTGTGCAAAAAGCAGGTGAAGCAGATGGGTTACTCTGTGTAATCTAAAAACAATGTTTCTGACTTCACATCCTTGGAAGTGAAGTGTAATCTGAGAGCAGTCGGAAGCACAAAGAGTAAAAAAATATATATATATCATATATATATATATATACCTCCTTCTGTCATTTTGCATAATTTAGTCTGTATCCAAAATCAGCCCATAAATCATCTTGCAAATTAATAAACCCCTTCCGAACGAAAGAACCAGAGAGAGCGGAAGAAAAGGGCAAAAGATGAAAGGATACACCGACCAAAACTAGAATGTTCTTGAACGTGAACCGTTGCCCCGAGGATGACGACAGGCGGAGGAGAGAAACGGAGGGATGAGAAGAGGAGGAGTGTGGAAGATCAGAGGCTGAGGAATGCTTGCCACGGGGATGCACAACTACAAACCCTATGAAACTTTTAAGTGTCCACATGTATGTGCTTGCAGGCTTAAAGCGCGCAGAAAAGGCGAGGTGCGCTTTCGTACGTGCAAAATGTCAGTAGTTCGCTGAACGCGGCGAAAAAGTCTTGCCGTCCCAAAACTGACCTCCGAGAGAAATGTCATGGTGGACGACCTGCCAGCAAGGGCTGCAGCGCGAAACTGGAGGTGGTGCAAAGAGAAGGAAGAAGTGGTTATATGAGGGAGCTGTCAATATGTGCGTGTGCGTGCGTGAGGATGCGTGTCTGTGCATGGGCCATAAATCCTAACTGGGACTGAAGCAGCTGTTTCACACCAGTCCAGATGTCGCAGGCGAGAGATCCACAGCGATGTAATGACGAAGGAAGACATGACCAGACCTATACTATACACATCAAAGACTGCGGACGAACAGACACGCATTGTGGAGAAGAAGAAGAAGAAGAAGAAGAAGAAAGAAAAGAGAAAAAAAGACACAAGCACACATTACAGATGGCGTTGGGTCTCGGCGAGCATCAGAAGAAGCTTTGAACCAAGTGAACCAGCTTTCCTAGCAGGGCTGCAGATTTCTGGTGGGGGGTGTAAATGTGCGGGAGTAAATGTTTAACCTCAAGTAGTGTTTCAGAGCTTTTTTTTTTTTTTTTTACTTCTTTTAATGATTGAGCTACTTTATTTGAAACTCCCACACCAGAGAACATCCCTGTTCAGATCTTCGTCAACCTGTTTCGAGCGTCGGAGCTCAATGCTTCACCCATTCATTTTGTTCCTCCGTACAGTTTTCTATAGGATTGTTCAGACATTCCACCTGAAAATGACTAGTTGTCTATGAAAAAGACATTTCTCCGATTTTTTTTCCCGGATGTCACCAAAGCGTGCGTGGCAGTGACAATGCCGGGGGTAAGACACAAACTAATGAGTTCATTCATTTAACTGAATTTTACTTGAAGAGAAGCGATATTTCATAGTAAAACGATCCATGTAAAATAGACGGAGACAGCATGAAAAGGTACATTTTCAACAAAAAGTTACTCAAGTGAATGTAACTGAGTACATTCACTTGAGCAAATGTACTCACTGTAGCCGGCTGCAGCCGCCGGCGACCAAGTACTTTGAAAAAATGCCAGCAATGGAAAAAAAAAAGTATCGATCTACTTGTTTTCTCAAAATCCAGCCACCAACATGAAACTGAAAGAACGGTGAAGAACCACGAGTCCCTGCCAGATTTTTGACAAAAAAATGCTCTCTCGTTATCAGTGTTGTTCGCTGCGGCCCTGCTGTGGGTCCAAGCTGATAAAACGACAGAAACAATGGCACCTTTTACAATGTCGAAGTCAACAATCCAGATTCCACATGTCTTATCTGTTCATTTCTAAAACATAGATGAAAAAAAAACAACAAACTATCTTCAATGTAAAAGTAAAACCAGTTTTGCAACGCCCTGATTTTACCGTTTTCTGTTGTGCGGCGGCGGCAGCGGCGGCAGCTCGGAGAGTTTCGGTCTCCCATCAAGTCATTTATAGGGGACGCGTGCACTCTCTCTCACCTTCGCCTCTCGAGCACACCGAGGGTTTCATCAAATACTACCTGTGTCAGGTTTCCTTCGCAGGATGTTTTGAAAGTAAAACTGTAGCGCTTTTTCATTTCTTGTCGCGTCCGCATGTGGGTTCAAGTGTACCAAGACGAGCCAATAAACACACACACACACACACACGCACACACGCAGACACACACACACACACACACCATCGACATCGGAGGAAACGCACAGTTGGTTGCGTGCAGAGGCAACGTTTCAATGGGGTACACAGAGAAATTCCTCAGACATTAAAGCAGAACATGGCGAACATTATCTGACTCATATTTTCGACATGGTTTATTTTTTTTCCCCCTGACACCTGCTTGGGAATGGCTCGCAACTTCCATGCTCCACTTCCCCCCATTACTTTTAAGGTATGTGTACAGATACACATCAGTCAGATTTCTGTGTCTTAATTCGCCATCGGTTTGCTAGTAAGTGACATTGAGAAACTGCTCGCTCTCTGCCGCTTTCATTTCTGATCTGGAAATGATCAGGAATGATCATTTCCGGTTCTCCGGAGAAGCAGAGTAGTCAGTAAAGTGAACCCGAGATGATGATGGGTTTGAATTGAAAGTTGAAGACATTTACAATTCGAGACTTATCAGAGCGATGGCAGGACGGACGTTCAACAGGAACAAACACAGTGTGAGAAATGATCAACCAGCTTGTCATTACTCAGATAAAAGCAAATGTTCATTTGATGCACATTTTTGTAAAACGTAATTTCTCACGATGACAATCACAGTGCTATTAGGAGACAAACAGGTTTGGACCATTTTATCTGAGTAAAAACCAATTTCACCCAAACGTACATTTAATATCAACGGGTACAGATGTTCTGAGTTTGGACAGTAACTAGTTACATTTACTCAATTACATTTCTCTGAGTGACTTTTTTTCTTTTTACTTTACTGTTAGGAGGACTTTTACGGTGCTCTACTTTTTACTTCTATTGAGTCATTTTATTATGAAGTATTTCTACTCTTGAGTAAATGTCTGGATTCTCTACCCACTGAATGAACAACAAACATATTCAACCAAAAGTAACACCTGCAGTTTTTGTTGAAGTTTCAGATTGAAAAAATTTCTTTTGCCCTATTTTATTTTTATTACTCATGTAAATTAGTGTCATTTTGGTCCTTAAAATACCAAAATTTTCACTCGAATTTTATTTTTGGTCCATCTGTACATTTTAAACATTAAGCGACCGATAATCAAATCTGTTACTCTACGTTTTACCAAATACTTTTTTACTCTTACCTGAGTAATTTGTTGGAGGGATACTTTTTATTTTTACTTGAGTATCATGTTTGGGTTCTCTGTCCTCCTCTGTAGATGTATCAGCCGTCTCTGTGAAGAGCTTTCTTTTCAAAATTGGCATTGGCTTCCAATCGCAATTTCAACATGTGCAACGCCGCGTGGTTAATGGAAACGGAGTCACGGTAAAAGTCCTTCACACCGTCACGGCGAGACAAAAACGAGCGAGAAACATGGCGGCCTAATCACCGAAGAGATCCATCACAGCCTCGTGAAACGGCTGTTGACTCAGCTGTGCTGTGCGAGGGATGAGCCACGGAGACCACCTCAAACACACCGCGGTCAGGAGGCGCAGGTACTTAACCACTCTGAAACAACACCGAAGTGTGAACCTTTCTGTAGTTTATCCACACAAGGCCCATCAAGGGCATTGGCTCTTTGTATGGGCAAACCCTAATTACAGCCTGGACAGTCATGAAAAAGCTTCCGTTCTGACATCAAATGCAAAGTCATTGAAGTGCAAAGGCTTTCATTTTCTTCCCTCCCCCCTTTTGTTTTTGATGGCAGAAGGTGCGCGGAACCGAGGGGGAAACGGCGAACAGATAACGCGACTTGCAGGGAGTTGGCAGAGGGACGGATTTTGTTGCAGACAATAGCGAAGACAAAAATGGCACCGGGGAGACAGACGAGAAGGAACAAAAAATGGGAACATGATAAGAATGATGGATGTTGGACGAGAGCTCCACTTGCGTATCAGTGAGTGTGTAAATAGCTGTCGGTTCGGTGGACAGGATGAAACAGCGGTGGAACAATGGCGCCGACGAGGTGATTCACAAAGTTTCTGAGCGGTTTTTACATCATCCTGGTTCAGTTGGAGACCGAACACTTGTGTGTGTGTTGGATGGACTTTTCGGAAATGGTTTTCCTCTCTTTGTCACGTTGAATGGTTTACTCTGCACCACATGGGGACCAGTTATCCCAACGCAGTTTGGAAAACTCAGAAAAAGTAGAAAGTTTGAGTTAAGTATGGTAGGTCTGATGGATATGAAAAGAGAAAATAGAAAAACATATATATTTCCAGACACTTCTACCTCTCCTATTCTCTAAATTAACCCGTCCATCTGGATATCGATGTGTCAGTACGTCAGTCTATCCATATCTCGTGTTTCCACTAACTACTTCGCCCGTGTTTCATCAAGACGTCACATGTAGAACTGAACTCTTCGAATCAAAACTTAAGATACAGATATTTCAAAAAGCAACATATTATGCCCCGATTTTCTTTAGTTGTCAGCCAGACCTTGGTGGGTTTTCTCATGTTTTGGGTCATTTTCATTCTACAGGATGTAGTTCTGCTTGAGCTTAGTTTTTTCTTTTCTTTCTTTCGGTCTCTGTGGTCGAGTCAGTAACGGTGACATAGTTCGGACTTCCTGAACCGCTGCACTTCCAGCTCTGTGCTTCTCAGTTGTAATGTGTTTCTACCGCATCACCACTGTGGTGAAACAGTGGCACCGCTTTCATGGTTTAATTCCTATGAAAGTTAAACTTCTAGAGTCTCTTCTTTATTGTACCAAAGTGGTACGTTTACATCCACGTTTCCAAAAGCTGCTGGGGTTCAGGCACATTACGGGATTTGTGAAGACCTCTCATACCCAACACCTGGACATGTTGGTCAGGTAGATCTGATTTATCGCAGTGTGAGGCATAGAAAGTCTTTAATTTGACTTCTAATTAATTTGAATCTTGGGGCGGCTGTGTTTTTAGGCTCGAGATAAAACCTAAAAAAAAACAACACACAAGTGATGTTCAACGCTACTAAAAGGGCCACTTACATAAATAAAATCTAGACGTTTTCACATGTCGAAGCAGAAAAATTTAAATATGGGTTAAAGGAACGGGAAATTGGTTGTCTCTGGGTATTTAAAGTACTTATTGAGGTGTGGTGTCAGGAATGCTATCTTTCGCTGATAAGAGTTTATTCTTGTGTGTGTGTGCGCGTGTGTGCGTGTGTGTGCGTGCGTGTGCGTGTGTGTGTGCGCGTGTGTGTGGGTGTGTGTGCGTGTGCGTGTTTGCCTAGGATCAAAACATTTGCCGTGTTCCTGTTTGTCTGAAGCATGAACAGACGGTTCCTGTGTGTAGGTGAGGATGCAGAATTATTTCAGTGGGTGTGTGTGAGTTCGTTTGGAGAAAAGGGTTGTGTGTTTATGGTGAGTCTCCACATGCGTGTGGTTCTTCCACATAATATCCGCTTCGAGCTTTTGTACTCCCGACGGCAGGTTTGTCTCTGGTTTTATTTTTTTCAGACGTGGACGTTTGAAAGATCAGAGGACGATGGCCGTCTGTCTCACAGCAAAATGTCTCCTTCTTCAATCAAGCAACTCTGGGAATGATTTTAAATGCTTTTTCTTTTCAGCGTTTGTAGGTAAATCCTCCAAAGGCTTGGTTTTCTGAGAAAGGCACAAGTTTATTACTGAAATAAAAAGGAAATATTGCAGCCAAAATGTAAATGTTGAAAATGTGTTTTTTTTTTTTTGTCTCCAACATATAAGACATAAATGTGAATTATCATTATTTTCACTTTCTTCCACTTTGAAAGAAGATCAGATCCCAAACCAAAGTTTCACAGCTTTTCTGTTGTCTACTCACCGTTTTCTGGCAAAAGCAGATCGACGCGTTGCAGAAAACGCATTTTACTCCCAAGTAGCTTTTTACATCTCGCCAACTCATGTGACCTGATTTGAAACCTTCTCCCTGTCACTGAAAATAGTCGTCAATAAAGTCCTCCTCCCTCAGCGACTCGCCCAAAGCAGCGCCGTGAGACCGACCAGTCGTGAATTTCTATAAAAACCCCAGAACTATTTTGCGATGCCCACATTTTTGTATGCAAAGCAGTTAACACACACGTATGAATTCATGCAAGGAACAACAAACACCGCCTGATAGTGATCCGGAGATGCACACAGTCTGTATGCTCACACCAGCATCACAAGCCAAGTTCTTGACAAGCGTCTCCAAGCAGTCTCTGCCTCCTCCACAGCTTCATAATTGACCTTCTGTGTGTGTCTGGCCATCTGTGTGACTCCAGTCGCCCTGTTTGAACATTTCCATCATCCCATCTCTGCTCGTTTCGTTTGTCCTCCGTTTCTCCTCCGCTCCCTTCGCCCGTCCAGTCACACTCCGCAGCCTTCAATGACGAACACCGTTCATGACTGCTTCCTCACCTTGGGTCTTATCTCTGGTCTAATGGAGAATTCGCTGCCGCAGGACGCCGGCGTATCAGCCCGTGTTTTGATGCACGTCGGTGTATGCGCCTCCGGCGATGCGGTGACGACCGGGCGTTCTCTTCATTTGCTTTGGATTCAAAGTGGATCAAAGTGGATTTGAAGCGAAAGTTTGAAATCTTAATATTCTGCAATAATGGAAGATGGGCTTCAGATACCAGACGGAAATAAGTTTGCTCATTGTTTATAACTGGGTTGGTGCCTCACACCGGTGGTCATCTGGCGAGAGCTGGAGAACACGCCGGCAGGTCTGCAGTTCATCATGAAGCAACATTAGCTGCGTTTCCGTTTACCACATAGTTATGCAAATTGGAATTAAGAAAATAAACCTGCTTAATCACAACATGACGATCTTGGGGGAAAAAAAACACGGTTTTTGATGAAGGAGAAATTGGTTTGTCGGCCGTATCAAAATTATTGTCTTTCGCAAAACTGACAATTATTGAATACTGGCAAAAACGACAAAGACGACGACAGGAAGCGGCAGGAGGATGATGGCGCGGCATGTTTTTTACCACTCAACGTATTCATTTTGCTGCGATTTTAATTGTGTTTCTTAGATGTGTACAAGGTCTTGTGCACATTTTTAATGGAAACGCAGCTGGTGAGACGCACTCGTACCTGAGAAAACAAACCTAGCCGTCATGTTTCTGGACTGAAGCCAGATCACGGTACCCTGACAGAACCCATGCACAGGGATGACATGCAAACTCCACACAGAAATCTGTTGGCTGCGAGACAACAGTGGGCCGCCACAGTGCCTGTTCAGAAATCAGGGTGAGGTAATTTATGCATCTTGCCTGACCTGCAGGATCCAAGTTGCTGTAATAATGACAGGGATGCTCTTGATGACGACCCCTGCAGCAGGTTAAGTTCAAGGAGAAGTGCATTGGTTCTGCAGCATGATCATTGCCCCAAACTGCTGCTCTGATTTGAGCAGAGCCACAGCGCCTCTCTGTGGCAGCAAGGGCAAATTCAGTCTGAGACAGAAATATGAGAACATCATTTTTAACATATAGAGAAAGAGCTTTAATTAAGGTTTTTGTTTTCAAATGGGAAAAAAAAAACAAAAAACGAACAGTTTGACATTTACCTTCCCTGGCTTTCCTCGTGTTTCTCTTCACACCTTGGAATTTGATTTGAACTTTTTATCATCAGCCATTTTGAAACGAAACAGATCAACTTAACTCTGAACACTCACACATGTTTTCTGTAAGTATAATTTGAACGTGTTCATGTCAGCTTGAGCAACCAGGACCGTGAATCTCTAATGTGGAAACAGCGCCTCCTTGTGTTCTACCACGAAAACACAAAGACATTCCAACAGCAACTAACAGCATGACTGAAAAAAATTTAATAGCCCCAAAATAAACGAACTAAATAAATAAGAACATTATAAAGAAATGCGGAAAATAATTAGATTTTGCTCTATGATCAAACAGTGATCACAAATCACTAAAGTAAACGCAATGTCCAAAATTAAACAGTAATACGTTGAAGTTAACAGTTACAGAAATTAACATATCCCAGCTTTTAGAGTAGAAGAAATTAAGTCAATATTAGAAGTATGTAATATTCAACATTTAACACCAAGTTTTCCACTTCCAAAAATGTTCAGTTACACTTTTTTTTTCTTTTTTTTTTTGCATGTTGCTCCATTTTTTTAATAAATAATTGATTACTTATGCTCCTCTCTAAACCCTCTAACAACATTTTACCAGCATTTCACTGAAAAGCAGCTCCAATAATCCCTCTCAGCAGATGCGCAGCTCCACCAGGTGTTTGCTGATTACTGCTGGCTAGTCTGAAGGAGCCGAGTGGGGGAGTCGCAAGGTGAGGGGTATTCTGTGAGGCGGAAACTGCAGCTCTGAGGAGGAGCTTGGTCCTCGAAGGTGGGGCTAAGTTCACCCAGGCGTTTTGCACAGCTGAATGGTTTCCACGGGAGATTAAAGGATTTCTCAATAATCGTACATGAAAGAAGTCACACTCCTGGTATGTTTTTGACATAGCATAGTTTACTTTATCGTAACATAATGTAAATCTAAAAAAAGTCAATTTTGCGTAGTACTGCCCCTTTAAATATTTCAAGCTCAGTCAGAGCAACTCTAGCTATAAGTTTAAATATTGACACATTCTCAACTGGTTACAGGCCTGAACTGTGACTAAAATCATTTTGCCGTATCAATTAGGCACCAATTGCAGTTTTCTGACAGATCGCAGATTATCCATCTTTAAAAAGCCTGACCTACCGATTCAGATTTTAGGCCATATAAATTTTTCTCATGTGAAATCTCGTTAAATGTAGCAAGAAAGGCGTCGATTTGGCAACAGTGGGGTGACCACTGTTAGCTGCAAACGTAACCCGACTGGCCGGTCTGTCAGCCAAACCTCTCTCATGGCAGAGCAGAGGAGATCGACCTTTGTGATAAGATCAGCTGCACTTGGAAGTACTGGCGGACCACTGATTTCCCAAAACCGAGGAAATCAGCACAGATAAATCGATAAATCGGTGCACCCTTAGTATCGGCAGCTCTACGCTGGGGATCGTCTTCCCGGCGGAAGGAGAACAACGAAGAATATTTCAGGGCGGAATCCTCCTGCCACTGATGGACCACGCAGGATGAGTTCGCGTTCTCATTTCTCCGTTGACAGCAGCGCTAATTGCGACCTCGTCATCCTCTGTGACCTTCCTCAGCTCTCCTGTCTCTGCCCCTCTGGATTCATGTCCCTCCTCTGATTCCGACTCTAGAAACCGGCCGAGGAGGACGGACTCAGAGGAGCGAGCGCTTCTAAAGAAGACCCGACCAAATTAACCTATCGCACCGAGTGACTCCATATTTAGCACTTTGCTGCTCGTTCCGGTGTGATCCAACGTATCCTGATCCGTCAGGTAGATCACTTTTAGACGCCGCCGTTCTCCTGGTGCAGAGCTGCTGAACCGCCTGTCTTCCCTGTGGCTCTCCCCTTGTTGGCTCTTCAAGCAGAGGCGAATTCCCAGGAGCGGCTTCCTGTCAGGGCCCTCACTGTCAAAGACACGGAGCCAACAAGGTTCCTCTGCCGCATTCTGCCAGCGCCTGCAGCTCAAGTCTGCCGTGAAACGTCATTACAGCTCCACGTGCTTCAGATCACCTGCCGAGGCTCTGCGATGATCTTAGCTCAAAACAATAATGCGTCTGAAAATACACTGTAAAAAAAAAAAAAACACTAATAATAAAACGTGCATAAAATGTGACCTTTCCTGTTTCCTGGAGGGGAGGGGTTTGGAACATTTCCCACCTTTTTATCGGCCGTCCTCAGTCCGTCTCCGCACTCTTGACGCAGCGCTGGCCTTAATAACATTCATTATATTCCTTAATTTGACGTATAGCAGCAACTCCCGAGGAAGAGCTGATAATTATATTCCGGGGAGAGGCTGAATGTGCCTCCATGGTGGGTTATGCAGGGTGCGAGATGGAGAGAAATGTCAGGATGTCAGAGTCGCTGAGAGGTCTGACAGAAATATGCAGACGGGAAATGATAATGCAGGTGATTTCAGTTCACTGAAAGGTAGATGCACTTTATGAAGCATTTTAAAACATGTCTTTTTGCCATAAAAGTGCAAAAAGCCTAAATGGTCTTTTTCCTTTTTAGCATATTGTCGTCTTTGTGGAATTATCATTATTTTGACCTTTTCATGACTATGGTGAAGGTGGATATGTGCAAAAGTCCTGGTTTGAAATAAATCCCTTTTTTTATTATTATTATTATTGAGAAACAGATCAAAGAAGAACTGAAGCTCTTTTCCAGAACATTACAGAGAATCTCACGTTTCCTCTTCTGGTTTCAGTGTGGGAGCTGAACAGATCGCTTCACTGTAAGCGAATGTTTAGGATCTTTTACGTGAATGTTTCTGCCAAGAGACACATGGAACATAACAGAAAAAGCAGAGAACTCATCCAAAATAGCTGCATTGGCATTAATTATGCAATTTGACGTTTTGAAAATAAATTCGCTCAAAGGAAACACTGCAACTTAGAAAGAACTTTTGAATGAAGTAGGTTTTTTGGGGGGGTGTGGGGGGCCATACTGCGGTTGGTTTATTTTGCAAAACTGTAATGGAACCATTTTTTTTTTTTGCCTCACACGAGAAACCGGATATTACCACTGGTGCAAAACACAAAGAAGACGAAGTAGCTGGCGTGCAACAAATTGGTGTAGCGAAATAAATGAGACGACGTCTGGACATTTTCACTTTCTGAAAGAAGTTTTTGTGCAACTCTACAAGTTTAACACCAAACCCTTTTACTTAAGGACAAGTAAAATGTTTTCTTGTCCTGAAACTGCATGCAAAAACCTTTTAAATAAATACAAGCACACAAAAGTGATTTGCAATCAATTAGTTTATTCCGCTAAGTGAAATGTTTTGGACCCGTCAGGAGTAAAGGCACAGCAGCGATCATTAGCTCCCGTACTTCCTTCTGTCTTGCTCCGTATTTCTCTCAGGGTTCAGAGCCATAAACCGAGAGGTCAGAGGCCATGCTCACGTGCAGTTCCCATGGAAACTGGTTGACCGGCCTCTGGACCCGGCCCTGCTGACGCCTGCCCTCCTTGATCATCAGCTGGACGTCCTCGTTGTCGAGAAGGCGTATGAGGTCGCCCTCGGGGTCGCGGTAGTTCAGGGCGATGTCGTCCACCTTGAAGACATTCCTGATCGAGAGAGAGAGAGAGAGAGGGAGAGTCAGTGAGAGAGTCTTCAATAATACAGATGAAACATGTTAAATATTTTCAACAAGTGTTGAAGTGTTGTAGAATTGGTTTGGACTGCGCTACGATTTAGATCTGTTACACTTCACTGCATTTTGACAAAAAGAAAGAAAAAAACCCAAAACAAAACATTTCCCAGGAATATTCTTTAATTTTCCAAAAAAGACACATTTTTTACTGTGGTTTGAAGTGGTTTTTGGCTTTTTCGAAACATCAACGACCAGATGTTACTACTGGTGGAAATGACGAAGAAGACAACGGCAGGAAGTGACAGGAGGAAGAACTTATTCATGTGTGATTGTAGTTGCATTTCTTATTTAAGGGAAAAACCGCGACGGTGAAACTGTTTTTTTTTTTTTTTTACATTATCTTAACAGCAAAACTCATTTAGCAAACTACCGCTGGAGGTAGACGCCACTGTGGCTTAAATGTGTCAAAAGAAACTAGAATAAGACTTTTAATCAATTAAAATTGCTGACAAATTTACACACAACCCCCCAACTCAATCACAGCTTCTTTCCTTTTCAATAAAGCGTAATATTTCCTCATTTCATCCAGCATCACTCTGTAATCTGCCTCTCTCCGACTTATGAGCGCTGAGCTGTATTAAAACTCAAGTGCAGAGTCTCATCCGTCCGACTCCGGGGCACAATAGCCCCGAACACGGAGAAGCAATAATGAGCAGATAAGCAGAGGAAATGAGCTGATTATAAATAGAGGAGGGGGGGTTCAATCGTCGTAGCTCTCACCTATCTAAACGAGCAAATAATGAGAGATGGAGGGAGAGGGATGGGTGAGAGAAAAAGGGACAAAGAAGAACAGAAGTGGAGCAGTGGAGGAGACAAGAACGGCCCCGGAGGAATTTATTTTGATTAATTCTGATGATTGGAAAGTGGTAAGTATTGCAGCACCTAACAAGGTCTGCTGTCCCCGAGGGAAGGCGGGTCAATGAACGGTCCGCTACCCGCCTGAAGAACATCATCGCAAGGTGGGCTGAGAATGGGAATCAACTCGCATCAGCAAAACTGCGACGTAAAAACAAGCGCCTCGAAAAAGCATTCACACTCACCTTCGTTTTGATTTTCACTTTTATGACATTACAAACTGTGTCAAGTTCAGAAGGGAAAAGGTTTTTTGCCCTCAGCCTCATTTTGGTCGGCAACAAAAGTGAGCCACATCTATGTCGTCCATCCAACTGCCGATACATTTGCCCCGGCCCATGGCAGGACCAAGCACTTAGCTCGCTAGTAAGGACGTATTAGTAGCTAGTTAGCGTTAGCCTCAGCCACCTCGAGTCGCAGGCCGCGACAAAGTCTTGCGAAAAAACCCCCCCTTATGCGAGAATGTCCGTTACATAGTTCTGCCACGGCAAAAATGTAAGACCTGTGATTAATGTATTTAAAGCCAATGTGACATTTTTTAAAGAAAGATTAAGAACTTGGTTTCACACACTTAAGACTGCTGAAGTCTTATGAAGGATGCGACAACACCCTCTACAGAGTGATAAAAAAATGTTTCTGTCAAATAGGACTTGAAAATGAGTTTGCATTCAACCTGCACTTTCATTTATCCTGAGATTAACACACATGTACGAACTTTGTGAAGAACCGGTTGCGCTGACAAAAAGCTCAAAAGGCGTGGAGAAGTGAAATTTTTTTCCCTATCTGAATGAGCACTAGAGACGAAGCCCAGATGAATTAGATCAGCGGTCAGTCAGTGCAAATTTAATCAAT
The DNA here is from genome assembly GCA_010277015.1 of Poeciliopsis turrubarensis. Lineage (NCBI taxonomy): Eukaryota > Metazoa > Chordata > Actinopteri > Cyprinodontiformes > Poeciliidae > Poeciliopsis > Poeciliopsis turrubarensis. Next base: position 455,873 of record VMRN01000087.1, on the reverse strand, counting down.
GCATTTGAATGATTTCAGTTTTAATAAGAGCAGAAAACTGATTCTGTCTCTCGTTTGCAGTAAGAGGCAGATGACTCCTGACTCCTTCTTCACACATGGAAAAATATCCACAGCATGTCCCCAAACGTCACCCCAACGTTCGACCAAATAAGCCATTATCACATATCTAAGAAGTGTGAAGTTGCACATGACACCTTTACCTCTGCACAGCTTACAAAACATATATGAGTGACGCCTGTATTTGTGTTTCCTCGCATCGATGCGAATGCAACAAGCTCTTTACAGACGTCAGATTCTCAGTTTTACCCACAAGAACGTTGAATCGACACAACGAAAGCAGAAGCGGCTCAGCGCTCACCTCATGCGGGACAGCAGTTCGTTGTACGTTGGCTGGATAGTGAGCGCCTCTTGTACACACACGTCTCTATATGATTGGACAAAGATGGTCAAAAATTAGCCTGCAAACCTCAAATACCAGAGACAGAAGGAGAAACAGTTACATGAGGACAATGTTTTGGTTTTTTTTTTTTTTTGTGTCTAATTTCAGTAGATTTTAAGTGGTGCAAAACAAAGTCTGTGAACCTCGGACGGTCTGAGAAAATGAGAGAGGACGTCTGCAGGAGCAGGACTGTTTAGAAATACAGCAGAAGCCATATGTTTACATGCATAATTTACATTTACAGACAGGTTGCACTGTGACATCCAGCGCCCTTCTCTCTGCCGGACGGCAAAAAAAACCTGCTCAGCAATCACTACCGCTGGTTTTAACTGTCAAGTTGTCAACACACTGAATCTTAAATGTACAGTTGATATATAAAACAAAAAAGGGACACAGTGCTTTAGATAGCAGGGTTCAGGGTCGTCACATTGCACAGGCCAGGAAAAAGCTGGAAGGAAAAATAGCAAGTGAGAGGGACGTAGCTCAGTTATGCTAGCTTGACTTTGACAACGTTAACATGTAGATGTGCTGCATAATTGGGTGTGTTTCGGTCCAGTTTCACTGATGTTTAGCTAATCGACCATCAGCACTTATCAATTATCACAAAGTAAACATAGAGCCTGAAACCATAAAACTGTAACAGACTGAATGCTCTGTTCTTTGTGTGGGAAACGTTTGCGTGTTTTTGGTGGTGGATCCCGATAAACTGGAACATCATCTCTGACATGTCACAGTGGAGCTGTTGGAAGTTGGTTGCTATGGTAACAGCTCTGTGTGTAGCGTAGGCAACACAGCGAGCGAGAAAAAAAACCAGCAAGCCGTTGGAAGAAACTTGTGAAAGGATTTAGTTATACTAAGGAAATGGATATAAACCTCTGAATTCAAAGAATAATAATAAATAGTGATAATAATAATAATAATAATAATAATAATAATAATAATAATAATAATAATAAACTCTTCTCTGGTATTTCAGAAACAGAAATATTGGAAAATCTAAACGATGTAAAACATGAAACGCTTGGTCTGGTTAAATTTCTGAAAAGAGGAATGTGTCTTTCTTTCACAACAAAAGTGAATATCTGGCATTTAATGTTGTACAGAGAGCGACGATAAAACACAAGAAACGTCGTTAATCGATCAAACTGACCTGGTTTCCACCCCGGATGGGGTGAGCAGGAAGCAGCGGAGGCAGCTGTAGGTGTGGCCCCCGCCTTCACCCTCAGAGTCGCTTTCTGGGAGGGGCTTGATAATCTTCACAAAGGATTCTGGGAAAATACCCGTTTGATCGTTCACCGTCCCCTTTAAGAAAATGAGAGAAGAGAGAAACACTGATGGCCAATAGATGAGTCAGCCATTAGAAAAGCCTGGATGTTTGGATGTTTAGGCGTCTTGTCTCAAAGAAATACGTCGCTTTCATTTATTTTGTTGAATAGCTTTAGTTTTTGTTGTTTGGTTGTGATGGAGGCTTTTTTTTAGCTTCCATTACAAATTTATGTGGAACTTCTTCAGCCTTCTGCCAATGTAGAAAAAATAAATAAATGATCTCGCAGTTGTGTCGTTTCCATTAAAGAAACACATTTAAATGTGTCTCTGCTTGAGACACAGAAAATAGGATTTTAACAGCGAATTGAGCATCAAGAGATACAAATCAGTGTTTTAAGTCTTTAATTTCATTAACAATGTAACACCGTGATCGGACGCAAATGGATGGATAGGAAACGCGTATCCAGAAACAGCTTGAAGAAAAGCTGATCTGGACCCAGATCCCATCGAAGTTTCTCTCCTTGGAAGCAAGCATGAAGAAGTTCGGACCCGTTCAACTCTTTCACGGAACATTGTGCTGCGTTTGCTGGCGAGAACGAACGGATCAAGGTTTTTTATGTTCTGCTTTTTTGGATCCGTTCCTGAACTCCCGTTCAGGTTAAGTGCCTTTTCCTCCTCCGTGTTTACTCTCACTCCATCACACCAGCTTCCACCTTCTGTTTCTTTCTCCCACTCACTTTCAACTCTTGTTTCTTAACTTTACATTTTTTTTTTTTTTACATAAACATATCATGTTGCCTGACTTTTATTTATTTATTTATTTTAATTTAAGACTGACCAGAATTTATTCCAATTATATTTCTTGCCAAGGTCCATATTTCACAGTCGAGCTGCTAATTAAAATGTGTGATTTTGGATGGCAGGCTTAGCTTCTCATAAGACCTTTTATTATTATTATTTATTATTTCTCATTTAATTCATATCTATTTTCTGTCTTCCCTTTTCACTGTTATTCATTCTGACATCTCTTTGCTCCTGGATGAGAATCAAAGAGACACTTTTGTGTTTTCTGTACATTCATGTAAATCGATATAAAATCAGATTTATTTCCACAAAGAGGAAACCCATAATCATTGCTGAAGAAGCTCTGCTTGGATACATTGTCACTATTTTAAGCCGCACCGGAACCGGAAATGACATCACAAGTGTCTAACCTGAGCTAATGCGCAAAAGCCGCTCAGAGGCCCAAAGTCGGCTTTGGAGCTCCACCCGGGGTTTGCTGATTGCTGCTGGCTAGTCTGAAGGAGCTGCTCTGTGAGGCAGAAGATTGGAAGCTGCAGCTCTGAAGAGGAGCTTCGTCCTTGAAGGCGGGGCTAGGCCCAACCAGGCGTTTTACACAGCTGCATGGTTGATACGGGAGATTCAACCATTTAGCTTTGCTTTGATTCTTTGCGTGAAAGAATCAAAGGGTTTTTTTTTTTTCTTACATTAGATGTAAAGCTCAAAAAGGTTTATTTTACATGATACTGCTCCTCTAAATCAAATAAACTTTCTCTTGCAGAGATGAGTTTTAGTGAGTTGGCTCCTCAGATCCTGAAGTTGTGTTCGGTTGTGTGTTTTATTACTTGGACAGGAGTTCTGATTCTGTTCCCATCTTTCCACATTCAGTTTCTTTCTCTTACATGAAGTGTGGATTTTTTTTTTTTTTTTTTTGGAGCGCTGCAACGTGAACAAATTGTGAGGTTTTCGGAGCCGGTCGCTTCACTTCACAGCCTAACTCAGCTTGAAAGTTCCCCACAACGTCACCAGTGTTGTTCCTGGATCTTTACGGCGCCGTCGGTTCTTTCCTTTCCTCCCACGTGAAAAACCCAAAGTTGGGACTCGGTTTCCCTTTTATTTCGACATCTCGGATCAAAATGGTGCACTTTTTTGTTGTTGTTTTTTTTTTTTTTTTTTTTTTCTAGCACTTTTTTAGATTTTTGAAAACGTTTTGTAACAGCGAAGCCACCAGCTGATAGATTCACTGCTTTTTTAAAAAAAAATTTTTTATCCTTCTCTGTCCACCTCTTCTTCTCCTCCAACTCTTTTCGCCTCCCCCCCCCACCACCTCTCACTCGTTCCCTCTCTCCCTCCTCCGCTCTCCGTCTCTCTCTCTCACTCTCTCCGTTCTTACCTCCAGCCAGTCGGCATTGACTCGCCGCAGCAGGAAGATCACTTCTCCCCTCTTCAGGTTTAACTCTGCCTTGCCGTTCCCGCGAAAGTCGAACATCGCCTGAGACGAACGAGACGGGGCGGGGGGAAGGAAAAAAAAAAAAAAAGAAGAAGATTAAAAAAAAAGAAGAAGAAAAGCAAGCGAGCGAGAGAAGGAGAAGAGAGGAACAGAGAGAGTCAGAGCGAAGCAGGCGGACTGAGCATCAAGAGTGAGCAATGACGGGTAAGACTCCACACACCTCCCAGCTTCTGGAGAGTGATGGATGAGTGTGTTTGTGTGAAGAGTTAATGAAGGATGCGCAACGGGAGGAGGAAGATTTTTATTCTGCTTCCAAAGTTGAGATGTTTTGCCCCCAAAAGGGGAAACTGACATACAAATCCCGTGAAACATAATTTGAAAATGAGGGTGCGGCACAGCAAGTTGAAAATCCAGAGTTCAACAAATGATTTGAAGACCGGGTCAAATATGAATCATTCTATACCCAAAACTGACAGACAGAACAAAAACCCGCAAGCTGCAGGATGACATGTTGGTGCCACCAAACTGGCGTCAGGAAATCATCCACGTTCCCAAACCAAACGAGAAACGCATTCAGTCAGGAGGCTGAGGCCGTCTGAGGTACGATCTGCGGCCAAACTGCTCCACTTCCATGGAAGAGACGCACAAACCGTGTAGGTGAAGAGCAGACATGAAAATGCTGGAAAGCAATGAAAGGCGTTTTTTTTTTTTGTAAAGGTGGATGGATTCTCAACCTTCCAGGTTAATGTGAGAAATGAAAGCCTGTCAGAGTGAATTTGCATGGAAAGTAGAGCTCACCAGACTCCATTAACGCGTTTTAGACTGAAAAACACAAAGGAGCCTTTTAGCCTCAGATCCACTCACACAAACTGCTTCGTTCACAGCGCAACTTTTAGGCCAAAACGTACCTCAAAAAAATAAACCCGTCTTATGTTCATTTTCGTTTTGAATATCTGCTGAAGTCAAGCTTGAAAGTCTTAAGAGGCAAAAGAAATAATTTGGAAAGCGAGAGGAAACAACAAAGAGAGAAAAGGCAGAGAGAATTACAACCGTGACCAAAAAAAGAACAAGGAGCGGTAAAAGCAGTGGGAGGGAGGCGCAGAGGAGGAGGAGGAGGAGGAGGAGGATGAAGAGTAGGAGGAAGAGGACGGTGGGTAATAAGAAAAGTAAAAGTTAAGCAGAGGTGCAGCGCTGCAGGGAGTTGATCAACGCTGCTTGTTTTTGTGCTGCTTGTTTCCCCACAGAGAAACGGTGATGGTGCCACTGGTGCAACAACAACGTTTCCTGGAATAAAACCGAAACAGGTTATTTCTGCCACTTGCAATATTACTGTGGCTGAAAAGGACGAAAATAGGTAAACAGATCAGGTCAATAGAAATTACGATTGTTGAACTGGAAATTGACTGCAAAAGTGACGTTTTGTAAGTAAGTTTCAGAGGGAAACTAATCTAACGTTGAGCTATGTGTGCAGTTTGCGTCACATAAACATTCGTTTCGTCTTCATGTTGGTTCTTTTGCACGGATCTTGTAGCTTTGCTAACCTTGCAAACATTTAATACATTTGTTTTCCTTTCGCCAGTTTTACCATCTCAAAAGTGTCAGCTCAGTTTATGCTGACGCTATTTTACTGTGACCAGTAAAATCCCTGTGCAGTGAGATGTTGACTTGTTTGGTCGCCGACATGTTTCACTCAGGAAGACGATTGGTGTTGCACCATCTCCGGCCTCCGATCCCAGTGAAGACAATCTCCCAGTGCAAATGTGACAGAATTGTAGAGGTTTATTGGAACGGAGTTCAAAGACGGTGAAGGTCTCTTTTGCTTTGGTTTGATTCCCAAGCTGATCACTGCAGGAAACTTATGACGGCGCGTGAAACCTTTTAACAGAATCGCACTTTTAAAAAATCCCAAACTACTTTCCTTCTTTGCAACCGATGTCAAAATTCCCTCTAATCTTTTCATGGTTGCTTGTAAAATTTCTTTGGAAGATTTGTCAATGTCTTTTGTTTTACGTTTGATTATTTCTATTGCAATATGTTCTTAAACATTTGGCTCTTTAGACAGCTTCTTATCAGCAGTTTGCCCAGAGATGAACTGTTTTATGTTCCTGGAGTGAATATGTGAGAACATTTTTGACAGAAAACTAAATGATTCCCAAAGAACTTAAAACATAAACAACTCTTGTGCATATATTTTTTTAGGATGTTTTTAATGACGGGTTAAATTTTTATTTAATTTTTTTCACTAGAAGCTGCATTCCCACTGATCATATAATTAATTGTGCAATTTGACACTTTGAAAACAAATTTGCTTAATGGGAACAGCAATTTAGAAAGAACTCGCTTTTCAATAGAAATCTTTGGCGCCTGCAAGAGGTAGGTCTTTTTTGTTTTTCTTTATTTTTTTTGGCCGTATTGAATTTGGCTTATTGTGCAAAACTGCAATGGAAACACTTGATTTGCGTCACACACATCACCTGATCAACAACCGGATTTTGTCACAAAGAAAAAGACGACAGGAAGTGGCGTGAGGATGACGGCGCCGCGTGTTTTTTTTTTTTTTAGGGACTTATCTCATCAACAAACTTATCCGTCTCTTATTTAATGGAACCACAGCAATTGTGAAATTGTGTTTTTTTTGGGGCGTCAGCAGAATATTGACAAAGTTTCGCTCACGTTCGTAACGGAAACGCAGCAAGCGACGCTTTGTCGCTTTGTTACTATAAGCCAGAAAGTACATGCTAGAGCCAAATATTTCACAAAAGATTGATATATTGTCAAATATATATTGACAAAATATGTCCTTATTTTAGAGTGGCTACCTCAAAGTTCCAAAGAAAATTGAAAACCAAAACCTGAAACAGTGACAGCAGGTCTGTCACGAGGAATGGCACAAAATCCTAAAAATATTGCGTTGCTTGTAGGACAAGTTACTGTACAATGACACCGTCTGACATGGCGACCATACTGGTAACACAAAAGGAAACTTCTGAATTTGAAGAAGGTAAAAAAGAAAAAAAAAAAAGGCATCACTGAAATAGCACAAAATCTTACCAAGTGTTTTCGGTCTCAGTTTCAAGGGAAAATATTTTCGGACACTTGAAATAAGACCCGAGATTACTTCCAAGTGCCTTTACTGCAAGACGTAGTTACTTGCTTTAAGTAAATAATCACTTCATATTAATATAAAAGCATTAATTCAACTGATAAATAATTTCACTTGAAACAAGACATTTTCCCCATGTTAACGTTAAATGATCTGTCAATGGAACAAGAACTTTTTCATCAAGATTAAGACAAAACTGACCTAAAACAAGCTCTTATATTTTGTTGAAAAGTTACTTGTAAGTTAGTTTTCTCTCATTTCAAATCTGCTAAGACACTTGAACTAGAAACTAGACCAAAAGTACTTTGTAGGATCTTCTATTTTTGCTGCGATGTGATAACTTTTGGTATTTGATTAACAATATAAGTGATGATTTAGATCACACTTTTCCTTTAAAGTGTGATCCGGACCAGGAAAGGTTCAATCTGATGTCAGACATTGAGATGAGAGTCTGTGTGTCTTTCCATACATCGGGCTGTAAAACACGTACGTATGCAAAGTGGCGTGAACGCACGAGCTGCGAAAATGAATAGCCAAATCCAAAAAAGAGAGATTGCGTCAGAAATTGGGTCTGACATGTCGACAATTTAAGAAACGCTTCTTCAAAATACTCCACGTGTTCTCTTGCGAGTCTCCTTCACGGGCCACGCAGGAGAGGAAGCGTGTGTGGATGTGTGTCAAGAGAAAATGAGACACATACCGGTGGCAGATTAATGAAGCTGGGGAAAGAGGGAGCAGCTTGGATTAACAATCCGCTGAGATTACACTCACCCAGAGGACAACACACACACACGCACACACACCAGCGGACACACGCACCCGTTCTCGCCGCATGAATCCAGGGCCGCTATTTTTAATAAATGGCTCTTCACACTGTTTTATTGCAGTGTGGACCTTCAGGTTGCGGTAATTTGCAGATGATATGAAAATGTGTTTGAGGCCACCATCTCCAACTTAAACACCAAATACGTCGTGACAAAGCAATTTAGCGTCTCCGCGTGCCTTCTGTCGCCCTGTGACCTCATTATCCTGTTATCCTTTCGAGATTGTTTTTGTCTCCGTCCAAAGCAATTGATGGTCTGAGAGAAAATTCATTTATATAATAAAACAGGAAGAGAAACAGGAAGAGTAATTGTTTTCCACAACATGTTGAATTAAAATAAAAAAAAAAAACGTTAATTTTTCAGCTGTATTTATTACCGACTAAATTAACAGAACATTTTCTCGAGCTATTAAACCAAGATGCATTTATGAAATTTAGCGAAATGGGAACATCTTAGGCTGCTAAATATAAAGATAATAGTTAAGGTTATAACTTAACAGACTTAGCTGAGCTGGTCGCGGTTTTGTATTTCAAAACATTATTTAAGTGCGTTTTCCGTCCCTCGCCAGACTCTTTGCACCGTTTCTCTTTTCCGTTCTTCTGCGTCACCGCCATCTTGGATCCTGCATCAGCTGGCTCTGCAGCTTATGGACGACCAGCGGCGCCCTCTGCTGCATGGCGGCCAAACTACAACACTAAAAGAAGGCCTGAGCGGACGTTATCAGTTGATCAACTGGAAATCATTTTAATCAAATAAACCATTAATCAACAAGTAACCGTAAATTGATCATGTGTTTGCATCCGTCGTTCAAAGGTTTTACACAGTCACGGTGAAGTTCCCTCCTCAGTTATTCATTATTTATCTTAAAGATAATTCTACATACATATTAAACTACCTCTTTTCCAATTAATATTCATTAGAAGATCTGCCAAAAATCTGCAGTGCCATATTTACTAGCATGCGCTGCGTCAAGGTGTTTATTTCTCCTGTTTCTGGCAGCAATTTGAAATGTTTTCTTCTGCAGTTCTGCTCTTCTGTTCACTTGTGCTCGTCTTCCTCACTGGACAAGCCGTTCCTCTGGCTCATACGTACGAAACTCCCGCCAACCGACCGAGAGCAGCTTGTCTCGTTGACCTCGTTTGACGCTCATAGTAGCGCAGCCGACAACAATTACTCATCCGGCTGTTTGGGGCAAAGCCTGGCATAAATCCTCGCGGAGCGGGAAGCGTTGCAGAGAAGACGGTCGGTGCTCTGCAGTGACAAATGCACGCGTTCTCCTGTTATCCGTAAGGCTCAGACCAGCCATTGATCGTTGCTCGGATAGAGCTTAATAGCTTCTTTCCAGCAGCTCTGAGAACACACACGCACGCACGCGCACACACACACACACACACAACAAATGCACAGAGGATCACTCACTTTTCCAGAGAGGAAAAAAAAGACAGAGCTAAAATAAATGTTGAGTAGGCTGGCAGCTTCATGAGTGGAGTACATTGGTGTTTTACTTCTGTGTGGGAGAGAGGGTAAGAAGACAGAGAGGAGGCAGTGAAATGAAGTTTGCCGATTAAAGACTATTTCAGTGTGCAGTAAAGAAAATTTCCTGTGTGTGTGTGTGTGTGTGTGTGTGTGTGTGTGCTTATTAGAGTCCCACGGTTTTTGGTGCAGCACAAGGTCAGGAAAGCTAAATGCTTTAGCGAGGGGCTGAAGCACGGATAGTTCAAGAGCTTCACTTCACCTGCAGACACGCACTCAGCATGCAGGCTGTCAGCCTGGCAGACTTACACAAGAGGGGAAATGTGAGAGCACACTTGCAGCGCCGAAGGAAAGGAAAGGACGGAATGTGCAAAGTTTGTCTCTTCCGGTTTTAAACGTGTTTATAGTCGTGGCCGAGGGAAAGCGAACCTCTGACAACTTGAGCCTCATTCTTACTTTTTAATGAAGCTGACATGTTTTTAAACAAAAAGAAACATTTGTCTTTTGAAGAACATTTCGTGGTTCAGTGCTCCGTTTGCAGAAGACGCGGTCGCTCAATCACTGGACTTTATAAAGCCTTTCAGCTCCTTTCAGCTGCAGCCTTTTGAAAAGCCCACACATTAAGGACGCGCTCTCAGAGGGAAAATAAATACTTGCGCACCTTAACTTGAATAAAGGCATAACTTGAATAAAGTCATCACATAGATTGAAACACGTAGTACTCAATTAATCAGTTTTTCAAAAGTTCTCAGCTGGGACCTTGAGATGAAAAGTTAAAACCAATTAAATAACTTTGTTGTTGAGCTTATATGCGATATTTGCTGCTAAATTATCTATCACTCAATAATTTAGCAGCAAATGATTGTTTTGGAAGAATTGTTTTTTTAATTTATTAATTTCAATTTGTTGCTTACACACCCTGGAATTAATTCAAAAAGTTTAACTGAGTCCCCCCCACAAAGAAAGATAAACAGATAGTTTATTAGCTGGCTAGGTAGCTCATTAGCTAGATATCTAATCAGCTACATAGCTCATTAGGTTGATAGCTAGACGGCTAGCTCCCAAACCACAGAGTTAGATTGCTCATTAGCTAGCTAGCAAGCTAACCGGATAGTCAGCTTATTAGCTATACATCTATAGCTGCATAGCTCATTAGCTAGCAAAGAACAGAACAATAATGACAGAATGCGGCGAGAAGGAAGCAGGGAGGATGAAAGCTGCAAAGTTGTGTAGAGAAAACTCGTGCGAGGGGCAAACAGGGCAAACCTATGAGGAGTTTACGGCGTCATGGAGAGCTTTGAAGGGAGAATAATGTGGAGGTAATGTAAGGAGAGAGCCTCCTATGAAAGGAGGAATGAATGCACAAATTAAATTAAAGCAGGAAGTGAAGCGAGACAGGAACTTTTGATGAGGTCAACAAGGTCACGGTGAAGTGGATGAAGAGGATTACACTGGAACACTCCGAAATCATAAATGCCTGTTTGACACAGGAGCCTGAAAATTTCCACTTATCTTTTCTGCATGTTGTTTTGAGATAGTCAGTGTTAAATCTACTGAAGAGCCTTCGGAATATATCACATGCATATGCTGGGCTTTAAAGGAAGCAAAATGATCAGCAGTAATAGACAAACAGGCTTTTCCTGAAGCGATAAAATATTTTCTGGAGATCCTGTCTCAGCGTCTCATTGAATTCACTTATTTTTAGTTGAGTCTGTTTGTGTGTGTAACCATTTTCACTGCAAATGCATCTGATATTAACCATGTTTATGTTTCCACATGGATGACAGTTCAGCAAACCAGACTGACTTTTCAACAACTTTGTTCCTACCAACCTTTCGAAGAATGCAGACATTGTTTCCGCTTCTTGTCTTGCAATCGTGAAAGAAACAACAGGCCTGTAAATGTGTCTTCCACACAAGCAGGATTATTACTATTATTATTATTATTATTATTTCCCCATGATCGGGGAGATATCGGCTCCTAGTGGAGTGGCTCTTCAAACCTAAACTATAAACGAAGGGCAAATTATTCTGAGGAATTGGAAGAAAACCCAAGAAAAGCTTTCAAGGAGAAAACCAGTCATCCAGCTTAGGAAGATCCTCCAGTCAACATCTACTTGTTTTACCCCAGAATCCACTCTAGATCGGCTGTTTCTACAGCGTCTAGCTTTACAGGCAAATTCAAACACTTGAATTAGGCTTTGCAAACTAACTTATTTAACTCTTTTCACTTTTTTCATTTTCAAATTGTGTAGAATTTTATGTGCCGTTTCAAATTTCGACGTATTTCATCTTAATTTGCAGAAATTGTTGTGTAGAATTAACCTAATCGACTTTAAAATTATTTCTTTTCCCACATGCCCTTTAAAACTTTTGTAGAGGCTCAGGGTTTAACTCAGGTAGAGTTAGGACTCTACTGATGTGTGTGCGTGTGTGTGTGCGTGTGTGTGTGTGTGTGTATCATGAGTTGCACTGCAGCCAACAGGGTGCTGCTAACAGGATAACGCAGCATGTTTCTGGGTGATTTAGTGCATTCTGTGTGGTTGCTTGAACTACGAGGTTGCAGCTTTGTGGGAGGTGATCGTAGCCCAAGCAACAAAAAAGAAAAAAATGCGGCTTCATGTACCTCTGCCCTGGGGGAGGAGAAGAGGTCCATCTTTGGTTCTTTTACCGTTTTCCTAAAACACAAAGAGAAACGTAGAAAGAGTCACGCAGCTGAACGTCGTCTGCAGAAGACAGAGGCGAAAAACACGCAAACTGACGACAGAACAAGCTTTTCCAAAAATAATCCACTGCTCGAAGTGAGAGGACGACTTCATGTGTGTATTTTCGGTCGGGACACCAGAGCGGATTAAATGTTTATGCCATTGGCTTGCCTGAAATCTGTCCTGAGAAATTAGACGTGCTGTCATGAGATTTGTTTATTTTATTTTCCAAAAATGCAGATACATTGTAAGGCTTTAAATATATATATATATTGTATATATATAAGCACCAAACTTTCCTCATCATATAGAAAAATATAAATTTAACATCAAATCAATTTTTAAATCACTTATGTATTAACAGTTTACCACAAGCATAAATACAATCTGAAGTTATTATTTCTCTTTCTTTAGATGTAAATAAAGAACAGAAATGTCATAATTAACAAGGTAGGTCCAGAATAATTGTTTTTTCTTCAGAAAATCAAAACTCATAACGTTAACACTTCAATGATTGAATCAAAATCTTCCCCAAAACTGGTTTGCCTGCGTCAGACGAACGAAGTTATCTTTCTTGTGCGAAAGCAAAATTAGTAGAAATCACAGCGACTTCATGCTCCGACAAAAAGCACTCCGCGATACGACTGAAAACTAAACGCATCGGGTTGTCAAAAGACAAAAAACGCACACCGGTTTAAAACTAAACGTCCTGTTTACCTCAAGAAGTGTCTCTGCTCTGAAGAGTGGATGGGAACACCGAACGTGAGAAGTGGTTTCAGACATAGCAACAGTCTCAGAGTAAGACACTCAAAAGAGGAAACATCGGTTTCTTGAACGTTTCCAAAAAAAAAAGATAGATTTTCCTCTGAACTGGCTTAAGGTAGAAAAGGACAGGGGAAGAAGTCAAACCTTTGCATCATTTCCTGTTGAGAGAGCCTTCACTTGCACATCTGACTGGACCACAAGAAAATGGGCCAATGAGAGGCTCTGAAACTGTGAGGTAAGAGGAAGGAGATCTTTGTGTAACTTTGCGTTGCGCAGTTCCTCTGCTTCTTAGCTCAACGCAGCCAGAAACTGAGAGGAATACGAGGAGATGTGTCGCCTTCCAGGCCTGTTCATGCAACTGAACATAAACATTTTGGTCTGATGGATTTTATTAGGATGTTATGAGATACATCAACACAAACTGTTGTGTACCTGCGCAGTGGAACGACATAGAAACATGATTCTCAGTATGTTTACCCCCAAAAACGAATTTATGATGCATTTTATCCAATCTGACTTACCTTTAGCAATTAACATGTGATAAAATAGTTGGACATTGTTGTTCAGATAAAGGCTATTCTACAAAGTATTTATTAGAAGGAGAAAAAATAAAAGGTAAACCACATTTACAATTCAACACAACTTCACGTTAGTCTTTCAAATCAAATGTTACTAAACTATTCCGTTTGTGAAAGACAAATTTAAGGGGTTGAAATCAACAATGGTTTATTAGTATTTAACACAATCTGCATGTTTTTAGTCCTCTCATATTCTCTTCAAGGCCAGGACACTTTGATTTCTAGGTCATCAACGTCAGCAGCATAACGGAGACTGAAAACCTGGAACTATATTATATTTAGAGAGGAAGTTCATGACTCGAAAGGTCACTGTTGCCACATTGCATGCGCTGGGAATTATTGTTGAACTCCTGGCGGTGGGAAAGCACCCACACCTCCAGATTGTGCATTGGCTGGTTGACCAAAAGAAACCGCAATCCTGAGTGCAAAACATTCTCGTTGTGTTGGTATCGATTGCGGCGCAATGATCTATTTCGCAAGTGTTGAGTGGATTAGAGTTAAGGTTAAATTTATGATAAAATAGAGGTTTTCAAATTTGTGGCAATCCAGAAACACTGGAACATTTTTAGAGGTTCTTGATAACTGTATGTTAGACCCAGGCTCTGGATTTGGGGCCCAAATCCAGAAAAACTAACAAAGAAAAAGAAAAGCTTTGACTTTTGAACCTGAACTGAACTAAATATGACAAACCAATGTAAACAACAGACCAAAGACAGGATGAAGGAACTTTAACAACAACACAATGAATCCAAATCAATCAACAAAATAAGACAACAAAAGAACGAAGTCAGTCAAAAACTACAAACCCACTACCAATGAGTGAAACGTCTTTGGATCGTAAACAAGAGCACAAATATATAAATATATAAAATTTAATGTAAACATAACTTAAAGAATGTAGTGTAAAAAAAAACCCTGTCAGAATTTTACCGTAGTTACGATATCGGCCATGGACTTTGGATCTTATGGATTTTACCATATTTTTACCATATCTTTTTAAAACATATAGATATGTTACAACCACAGCTGCCAGGATTTTACCACAAATTAGAGACTGTTTTTTTTTTGTTTTTTTTTTACTGTGTGTCAATCGTTCCACTAAGACATATGATTAATGAGACTATTTAAGGCGTGGAGGAGAAGTTTCACTTCCACTGAACTGACTGGACTCAACATCATCAACATCCCTGTGACTCCAGATCAGATGTTTGGCTAATGGCTGATGACATCCAGCTACATTTACAGCATTTCCCGTGAACTCGTGCTGTGAACTGACTCTTCCCACAACCTCAACTCTTGAGATCCGTTTTAGTATTTCATAAATCCTCTGGAAATGATCACAGGAGTTTAATCATAGTTTGAATATTTGCTGGGGTTGTTCCTTTGTTACCCAACAGAAAGTTGCTGAGATTCCTAGAGAACTCTTAAAAAAGCAGGACGCATTAAAATAGTCACGGTAGCCTCATTTGTCAGGAATAAACGCCAACACATTTTGGTTCAATTGATGTTTGTACAGATAGTCACATAAGTGGTTTAAAAACTGGCTCCTTTTTCAAACATTGTAAATCGAAATCCTGACCATCTTTCAGAGAAACGTGTTTTGTAATGTGCTCAACTCTGACCTACACAACTTTAAAGCAAAAACAGGTTGCTAAACCCAGCGGCTGAAGCAAATACTTAGCAGAAGATACTTTTTAAAGAAATTGTCGGTACGAAATTGTGGCAAAGACAAACTTTGTTGTCAAGTCTCAGCTGAATTTGCTCACAAATACTAAGGGTGAAACATTTGATCAGATTTAAAATAATGTCTCAGCTCCAGCAAAACCAATTGACAAATAACTGTGACCGTTACTGACTCATATGATCTGGTTAAAAATAATAAGATAAACAGATTAATGTCATCAGCGTAGAGACTGTAACCTAGTTCCCCAATTCCCAACCAGAATCCAGGCACTGCTGTGTCGACTGTCTTGTATAAACAATGGGAAAGGTTCAATGCCCTTTGTTTTAGGCAATGCTGTAACTCTGCTTTTATTTTGAAAGTGCCGGGCTTACACTTTGCGGGTGGGTGGACGAAGACGCCTCAGGGCCCGAGGCGCGTGCTGGCTGTCCTGCTCTGTCTGGTAGAAGAACATCCTGAGAGCATCATCCAGTAGCAGCCATGTTGGAAGACCAAGCAGCCTCTGAGGAGAGAGGAATGAGGATGAGTCGGGGGGTCAGGAGGGTACAAGAAGGACGCAGTGCCTCCCTATCCTCGACGATATGACAAGGATAAAGAATAAGGATGAGGGAACAATGTCACAAACAGGAATCATATTAGCGGATACTGTAAAAATACAAGCCACTGGCGCTGCAAAAACTCTTCGGAGAAAAAAAAAAAAGAAACTTTACTTTGCAACTTAACGTTTGAAATTGTCTCTTTAAGAAACTCCTGCTGTTTTTGAATCTCCACCTTCAGGAAGTCATCACAACATGGCTCCTCTATTCACCCTTTGACATCCTTTTTACCAGCGTCGCTCAGAGAAGTAGCTCGTTTAATGAGCCCAGCGGATCCACCAGTCGTTTGCTAATTGCTGCTGGCTAGTCTGAAGGAGCTGAGTGGTGTCGTTGCGGGGCAGTGGCACTGTGTGAGGCAGAAGTGAACTGGCAACCCACTGGTTCCAGGACAAGCTCCTACCACGGTTGCCACCTTCGCCCTATGCTCCACACCGTGGTGGTGGACTGCTCTCTCAGGGCCAAGGGTCAGTTTTATTCATTAGGTCAAGTCTCTTGGTGTTCTGTTTGTGAGTGACGGTCGGGTGGAGCGGGAGATGGATAGACTGACAGGTTTGTCAGCAGTAATGCGGGTGTTTCCCTGGTATGTAAAGGTGATGAAAAACCGGTTCAGCTACATTCTGATCCTCGACACGGAAACAAGCCTTAGATGGCTGGACTCAACCTGAGAGCGTTCAGTCACTTACAACTCAAAGTACAACTGCTGTTGCTCTGCAGCTGAAGTCAGTAAGGGCTGCTTCCTTCCTCGGCAACTTTCTTTGGTCGGGTATTTGGAGGTTTTCCATCATACCCCAGTTGGAGGATACCCCAAGGCAGAAGCAAAACCCAGTGGAGGGAGAATTTACCCCTTCTAGTCTTTAAATATGCCTTTAAGATTCCCCAGTGAGAGATGCACAGTGTCACTGTGAAGAAGCATATCTGGGTTTCTTTACTGCTCTTGTTAACTCTGCATGCCAACTTTGGCTAGGCAAACAGGCAGCAGATGGCTGCATGCATAAATTTGTAGTGAATCCAGGTGTCTTGATGAAGAGAAACTGGAAACAGTGCAACTCTGAACTGTGCTGCACCATCTTATGCTTTGGCTGTTTGCCATAAAAGTTAACTGAAGCATAACTACGCTCTTAATCTTTTAAGGAAAGGAAAACATTTTTTTTTTTAAAACTCCTGCAGTCTTAGCGTGACAATAAAGAGTCTTGTCCAGTCAGACCGTCAGTTCCCAAAACGACACGACAACAAACAGAAACCTGGTAAAAGCGCAGACTGGGTCAGTGTGACGTTATGGGAGCGCTCACTGCGTAAAAATCTCCTGGTGTCCAAATGATGGTCTCTTTAGACCACGCTAAAGTACTCAAGGTCAGGATTGTCCTTCAGCCGTAACAAGAGCATTGGGTTTACTCGTGTCAGCAATGGGTTCAGTAAAACTCGCATGGTTTGGAACACCTGACCCAACTTCTGTCAGTTAACGTCCGGTGATGCCAGCAAATGTTTGAAAGACTTAACGACAGCTGCAATGACGGGAAAGGGTAAAGAGGAGGCAAAGTGGGTAAAAACAGAGGAGACAACGAGAATTACAAGTGCAAAGCAGGCAAAGGCGACGAGAGCGTGAGAAGTGAGAGCAACGTAGGTTGCGGCAGAACAAGAGTGAAGGAGAAAAGAGAAGAAAGTGAGTGGGAGAAACAGAACCTGGATTGTGTTTTTAGCAAAGGAGCAGCAGCGAAACATGTCAAAAGTCCCACAACTAAAGTCAGCGAGACGTGATGTGGGCACAGGGCAGAGCAAAGAGAAGAGAGCAGAAACGCCTACATGTTGAGCTCCATCTCCAAACCACTGCTGAAGTATCGGAGTCGGTGCTTATCCACCTACAGCAACGCTCTGCCCACTAAGATGTAGGTTTCTGCATCGCGCGGCGCAGAAGACTGCCAGCACGCCAGCAATTCCTTCTCCTTTCAACTAAATGTGGAAAAAAAAAAAAAAAAACATGAAAATCAAATGCGATTACCTTCATGTACGTGTTGAGTTCAGGTATTCGGTTTTCTGCAATCTCCTTTTTGTTGCCGATGTAGATTTTTCCTGCGGTCAAAGTTAAAGACATGAGAGGAATTAAAAGGGTTTTTTTTCCCTTACAGACGGGGCCTGAACGGCAGCAGAAAATGTTGCACTTCAGGTGTTTTTCTTTATGTTCCAAGATTTCACATGGCTCTCAATTTACCACACGTATCATCTGATGTACTCACTACATACAGTCTGTGGATTATTGTCAGCATGTTTCTGTAAAGGCAGTGAACAGATGTTATTTTTACGGCAGCTTAAAAAAGTATTTGCCCCCTTACAGAATTGGCAGTGGGGTTGGGAGGTGCTGGTGCCTTTCTACAGCGAACGAGAGGCCAGGTCGCCAGGGCAACACAGAGACAGACAGGACAAACAACCACACACACACACACACACGCACGCACGCACACGCACGCACACACACACACACACACACACACGCACACACGCACACACACACGCACACACACACACACACCTAGAGAGAGACCAGTTAACCTGTCAGGCATGTCAGAGATTTTGGTGGTGGTAAATACCACTTTGTGGTATTGTGGTAAATACCACCAATATTGTTGGTTTGGGTAGTTTTGTATTTATTAATATTTTATTTTTTTTTTTTTTTTTTTTTTACCATTAATGTATGAAATGGCTATTTTAGAAGCAGCTTTTTTGTAATTACTGAGGTCATATTCGTCCAGTGTTACATTTCCATCGTGACCTGAGACGTGTAAATGGAACAAAAAAGCTTGTTTTTCAGTTTTAGCCATTTGAAATAATACTGTTTTTAAAGTCAAACGGTGACCAATGAAAGTATTGGCGGGCCAACAAGCTCCGAGCAGACATTGTGAGTTGTATTTATTTGTTAGCGCTGAGCACGAGCTTTACACTTCGATAGGTTAGCGTGCAAATATTGAAGCATAATAATGGTCAAAACGTCCATCAGGTTGACTTTCTTCCCTCTGGATCAAACATCTAACAGGAAGTACGGAGGTGTGTTTCACCGAAGAACATGACATTGAAATACTCCAGTGGTTTGTTTTCAGATTCGCCTGAAATTGGCTACGATTCTAAATTGTTCCCCAGACATTCATCCATGCAGCGATGCTGTTAAATTAAATCCTCGTCCACCGCTGTGGTTTTTGGACGTGTTGTAACGTGGGTCATCCTCTTTCCTCACCAACTGGGAAGTGGGGAAAGACGAAACAAAGAAAATCAAATTCTGACATCAGCGTCTCTAATCGGAGAAGCCCAAACCGACGAGCCTGTATTGTTTTTCTTTGAGCCCGTCTTCCCATCAGGCCGTTCTCCCCGCCGTCGTCCTTATTCCCTTTCCATCCTGATGAGATCTGGCAGCCCAATTAAACCAGCAGACTCCACAGTGGCAGCTGCTATATCTGAGTTTTTGGGAAAGTAGAACTTTCTTAATATAGTGAAACACATCATAGCCTTAAGGTTTCTTCTTTTCTTTCTTTTTTTTTTTTTCTCTTAAATGTGTTACGTTGTTCCCAATAAAGACGTTTTGACTACGGACTTTCAAAGAACAAACTGGGTTAAGGAAAGATCCACATCTCCGCGTTCGTCTTGCCGGATGTTTCACGGGTCGCGTCCCGACGGGAGGAGAACCGGGGGCGGATCCAGAACCCGACGGAGGGAGCAGGAATCGCTTCTGACCCAGAAACACGTCGGGTCAAACCGGGAGGGACTGAGAGCGATGCTGGGACTCACATTGTGACGTGAACGTTTATGCGAAAATCGGACCACTTGGTCCAGAAAACACGACGTCGAGTTGTTGAAGTGAACTTTTTGTTAAACGAAGCCTTAAACCGAGACGAATGTCACGTCCATGTTGTCGTTCGCTGCATGTTGACGACGTGGGTTTGTGTAGTTCATGCGCACACCGACCTCCACGGTCAAGATCAACGCCACCAAGTAGGAGGCGCCGGCTCCTTATTGGGTCAAATAGTGGCTTCCAGGCACGATCAATGCAGACGCTGATGACAAATCCCAGAAAGAGAGGCTTGTGGAAAAACAACGAGCCGAACAAAGGCAAAGGAAAGACGAAGGCAGCGTAACGAGGACGCACCGTTTCTGATGGCGGCTCCTAAACTTTGGAACTCTGCGCCTTTGGAAAGTGGTGCGTCTTCACTTCACTTAAATCTCTTTTAAAAAGTTTTTGGCTCCCGATTGCACACTGGGCCTGTTTAGTCCACATTAAAGTGGACTAAACAGGCCCAGTGTGAACGGAGCCTAAAGTCTCCATGGATCCTTCTGAATGTCACAAACATCCAGTCATTTTAAGGTGGACGTTATCGAAACCTGATCAATTTTTACATTTTGTGAAAAGTTGCTAAAAGTGAGATTTTTTTTGTTGTTGTTGTTCTCCTAGTATGTATTGACAGATTAAGATATTTTGGGGAAAAAAAAAAAACTTTACTTAGTGGTAAACAATAAAAAAAGATACATTTGTCAGTGCAACACACACTTCTCTGTTTTCGAGTGAAGAAACTACAGCAAACAAAACATACAGGAGAAAGTTTTAGGTTGGAGCAGCAGAAGTGGGGGATGCTTTTCTGCCAAATTTAGCCAAATTTTCTTTTTTTTATTATTATTTTTTAAAATATCGTAGCTTCCTTCTACAGCAAACAGTCACCCGCCCCTTGGTAACACATGAGAGCTTTAAGTTTGTCCTGGCTGAAATCCCAGTTTGGGTTTCAATCGAGGATTTAAATGAATTTATGAATTTACAAACATTGACAAAAAGCGTTTAACACAACTAACAGCTTCACCTGCTTTCAGACTTGCGTTCGTGACGTTTTGATGATGTGGTGGGGAAGACTTTTATAAAACCTGTTTGTCTCTGAACGCAGAAAGCTTGATGGATAGACATTTAGATGTCAAGGTTAGAGAGCGGCAGGGCTTTAACAGAGCGGCTCGGAGCGTTTCCTCTTTGTCCGCCCGGCAACGGGAAATCCCCGCGGCGACGGTGAAAGCAGAAATTCGAGCCGCCGTGCTCATTACACTTCTTCTTTTCTTCTCCACACAAACAGTAGTAAATGTTTTTCTTCCATTAGCCGCCGCTGACGGAAGAAAATGTTTTCATTCAGTTGTGAGGCATTTTTGCAGTTTCTTTTTGTTTGTTTGTTTTTTGTTGTTTTTTTTTTTTACTAAAAACGCACTGATACAGTCAAACAGATTCAATGAATAATGAGGTAAAACTTTTTCAAACAAATCAAAATAAATTAATCCTGCTGTAAAAAAAACAAACTGATAAATAATGATGCGAGTTGTTAACTTACAAGGTCATACAGGATGCGAGTGTTGGTGTGCGTGTGTGTGTGTGTGTGCGTGTGTGTGTGTGTGTGTTGGGAGTTGTTGGTGTGTGCTCTTGACTCATTTTCTGGGAAAATGTTTACTGTTTTTGGAGAAAACTGCAGTGAAGGCTTCCCTGGTGTTCTGGACTCTCTTGTTCAGGATGAATTGTCCTCATCCTGAACAGGCTGTACATTTCTAGGAAATGAAACTGTTAAGCAAGATGGATTTGTTTGCTATTAAGGGAATGCAACAATATATTGGCACAGATTTCCTTCATTTTGGGTGATCTGCGATTGGTCGATGCTTCCGCCTAAAACTCATCACAAGGGTCTAAAAATCAGCCACTGTCTCACTGCCAGGAGAGAGAACCGACTGACAGGAAGCAGGTCACCTTAGTCACCATGTTAGTTAACATAGATTTACTTAACATAGCTTAGTTTAACTTAACATGGCTTGAAAACCTGGGTGATTTTGAGTTGCAGCTGGTTCACATATAATTTTTAAATATAGATGTTTTCTTTTTTTTTTTCTTTTTACAATGCAATTAGTTTAAATTAATCACCACATTTCTCCGTCCATGAAATTTCTTGGTCATAATAAAAAAAAAAAAAACTGCTTCCAAACGTTTTAATGTCGCTCTTTTCCCTGAAATAAGCGCAGGCTACTTTTATGGCTCAAACATTTTGTTTTTCTGCGTCCACGCAGAGCACGAGTTCGCAAATTCAAAGGAAATATTTGATCACAACAAACAGTCAAATAAGGTGGGAAAAAAAAGGGACGAGCACAGAAGAACCATGTTTAGTTGCTTCGTAACCAGACGTCTTGTTTTGCGGGTAGATTTGATCAAACGCTCACCGTGAACTGCGGTTTTGTAACTGATCTGAACTCAAATTCAGGCTAAAGTTTTTCAGCTTAAAAAATTCCAAATATATATATTTTTGTGTGTGTAGATTCTGTCTGGCGTGGGAGAGAAAAAAAACATGACTAGAAAAAAAACCCTTCAGTTTTAGTCTGAGTTATATTAGGGATTTCTCATTACTTTAGTTTGATTTGACAACAACAAAGACAAATTATAGCCCATGACAGACACGTATCTGGACATGAGATGTGACACCCTGACGAGTTGCGCGTCGTTCTCGTCAGCTGACCTGGAAGAGGAGGCAGGACGCAGGAGTTGGGACCGGGCCGGTCCGGGTCGTCGGGGGAGTATTTGCTCTCCAGGGTTTGGTGGAGGCTGAAAAACTCTCTGTAGCGCCGATAGATCAGGTACTTGCTGCTTCCCTTCGTCTTCACCTCGACCACAAACCTCTAGGCGGGAAACAGAAACAGAAAAAAAACATTTTTTTTTTTAAACGTTGCACGCAGAGCTGGCCCCAGAATGAAGGAGGCCCCGGGCAGATTAGTTTTCTCAATCTTCAGTTAGTCCAACTTTTTCTATTTTTTTTTTTTTTTTTTTTTTTACAGTTTTCTAGTGACCGGAATTTAAATAGCATTTTCTACATTACAGAATTTGTTTGAGAATTATACTAAACATAGAAAAGAACAGACTTTATAACACATATACATCGGAGTAGAAGAAAACTGGAATTGTTGGGCATTTTCTCCAATTCAAGGCATCAGAGGCTTTTCTTTTTAATCACAGAGAACAAAAACAAGATCATATGGACACATTAAAAAAAAAACATGCATTTAAGAAACGCATTAAACATGGTGTTAGTATGGAAACAGTTCTAAACAATCAGCCAGGATGATCTTTTATTTCTGCCCGCTTCTCAAATTGAAGAATGCAGTGGAATCAAGATTGGCTTTTGTGATTTGTTTTTTTCTTTTTCTTTTGTTTAAAGTCTTGCATTTAACGTTGCATGGAAATAATGCCTGTGAAAACTTATTCATTCGTTCATGTTTCTCTTTATCTCACTGTTTTCTCATGTCAGCTGCTTATTACAACCAATTACAGGCGCGTGCAAGTTTCTCATGCCAGTGATTCGCAGTCAATGCGTGAAGACTTACAAAGTAATCAATGAAGCCCTTTTTCTCCTCGATGTCCGCGATGGTGGCGCTGATGGGGATGTTGTCTGGCAGCTGGTCAAAGTCACTGACAGGATGGAGACACGTGATCAGTTACAGTGTTTCATTTGCATCCCAAAACAAACAAACAAACAAACCAACAAAACAAACAAACATGAGCTGAGTTTGAATCAAAGCCTCAATCGATTCCAGCACAAAACGACGCAAACATTGCGCAGCTGATAATAATAGCATCAAAACCGGCATTAACTCTCATTACCTCTTCAGAAATCAGGCGAGAGATCAACTGGTTTTGTTTTGTTTGTTTTTGTTTTGTTTTTTTTTTTTGCACACACTCTTCACTCACCTCTCGTCCCGCAGCTGCTGCGGCAGCGACATGTTTTGCGCACGGCTCGGTCCGGTTCGGTTCGGTTCGGTTCGGCTCCAGGACTCGAGGGGGAAGAAAATCCAGGGACTCCGCTCAGGAGGAGAAGCGTCTCTGTCTGTGTGTCTGTCAGAGGAGCGAGGAGCGGATGAAGCTCTTCACTGAGAGGCGCAGCGGAGCGGAAGCGCAGCCAGGAAGCGAAAGTTCCCTAAAAAAAACAGACTGACTAGAGAGGATCCGGCGCTGCAGATGTTCCGCCTGGCAGCGAGGGAGGGGACATGTCACCAAACAGTCACTGGTGCCACTGGAGCATGTCAGGAACACCAGACAGTTCATTCATCACTTCATATCAGCTTCAGCTTAGAGTGGATTTGATTTTGGATTGTTTTGAAAACCAAGATTCAATCTCCAGATACTTTACATTTCAAACTAAAAGGCTTCTTTCATTTAAAAAAAGAAAGAAGAAAGAAACTTTCAGCCTTTCCTGAGCTGAAAGTTTCCCAGCAGTCAGTAACCGATAGCCTAAAAATGTTTCCTAAGAATCGTGGCTGGTGACAGCAGTGAATATTTAAAGTTAAGTGGAAGGAAAACGTGCAGAAGAAGATTTGTTCAAGAGTCCAGATGACCGCTGCGTATGATGACCATGCCAGTGTGTAGTTTGACATTTGGAAAATAAACTTGCATAAGAGAAACTCAACAAATTAGTAAACAAAAAAAAAAAGGTTTCTTGATTTAAAAAAAAAAAAAGGTTTTGGTGCTGGATGAGATGCTTCTGCTTTTGGGGGGGGGTTTTTTGGCCTCAAAATTGGTTTATTTTTGCAAAACTAAAGTGAAAACACTTTTTCCACATCACCTGACATGAGCAACAACTGGATGTTACTACTGGTGAAAACCACAAAGAAGAAGATGACAGGAAGTGGTGGGAGGATCGTGGATCATTGTACCTCAGCAAAACGCGAGTGTGATTTTTAAATGCATTTCATATGTAATACAAAAAACAAAGTTGCAAAATTGTGGTGTTTTTTTTTTTTTTCCAACATCAGTGGAATATCGACAAAGTTTTGCGCACATTTGTAACGGAAACGAGCCACGACACAGAGACGCATCCAGGATATGGGCTGCAACTGATGCATGTCCTGCCACTGTGACCCTGAGACGGCATCAGACGGGTCTGTCTCACCTGGACGGAGGACAAAATTTAAAAAAAAGAAAAAAAAAGATTTGACTGTTGAAGATGTTTGGAGATGAGAGTCAATTTTGCATTTTGTTTTGAAATCAAGGTCCCAGAGTCTTGAAGATGAGTGGTTCGGCAAAAAAGAAAAAAAAAAAAAAGAAAAAGTTCTGGATTGAAGAGACACAACCGGTCCATTTCAAGTGAAAACCTTGTTGCACCTCAGAACTGTTGTAGTGGGATCAGAGGAGAGCTTTGGAAAGATTCAACCAACGTGGAATAATTCTTACATGTCAAAACTAAAAGTTTTGAAATGTAACTTCTAGTTACATTTCAAACTAAAAGTTGCACAGGAGTCACTTTAGGGAACTTCTTCTCTTGCCAACATCAGTGTTTTTCTTGAAACATGTCCTCATATTTCCATTTTTTTTCTTTTTTTCCCTACTCATCTGAAGGGAAACACACACACACACACACACGCACACACACACACACACGCACACTTCCTGAATCCTCTATCTCAATCTGAATTGATCCAATGTTGACTTCTGACCTCTTTTGATTCGCTGTTGACGCAAGAAAAGAACAGAATTCAGCCTGTGAGCTTTAAAAGTGTTCGAACCGAACGCTCCTGACACTAGATGTCAGCAAAGCTGCTGAAATGCCGAAGGTGGACGCTTCCAGCGGAACCAGGGATTTGGCGTCTGGTGTGAAACAGTTTCTGATTTTGGTTTCTTCGTCTCTTTCAGCGACTCGGCTCTGCTCAAGACCTAAAAATCAAACTATTAGTCTTTTAAAAAAATAATAATAATAATTACAAAAAAGCTGCTAAACAGAGGAACTGCAAAGCTACCAGCTTGTCTGAACAGAAAGCAAAAGAGCCGACGAGTCCTGGACGCGCTGACTGGCTCGCTTTGAAGCCTCAATATTTGTTTAAGAGGCTGACGTCAGACTGAAGTGTCTGATCGTTTGTATCCTTCAAGTAAAAAAAGTGCTTGTGAGAGGAAAAAATAGAACTGAGTAAATGTACAAATTTGCTTGTCTGGAACTGTGACTGACAGAAAAACCAGAAAACAGGAAAAACAACAAGTTCACTGAAGTACATGGGTGCATAAAAGTGCGTGTGAGTGTGAATGAAGCGCATGTTGACTCCGTATCTATTTTCACGTTGCCTGAGATGGATGTGCTGAGAGGCTGCTCGCATGTCAGGCCTTCGCCAGCCATAAATTGCAGAAACATTTTTTGAGGTTGTATTTATCTCCAAGGTCAGGCCAGCTGCTGAAGTCTGTTGTGCTTCTCTGATTTGGTGTGTGTGTGTGTGAGAGAGAGAATTTAGGGATTACGAATGGGCATTGAGGTGTGTGTGTGTGTGTGTGTTTTCAAAAAATGTCTGCTGGTGAAATCTAATAAGTAATCAAGTTGACACACACACACACACACACACACAAATATGGAAATAGAAGAAGCAAGAGTGACAGAAAGCCTCAACAAGCGCCTGGGTTGTGTTGGCCATGTTGACAGCTGGTTTCCATGGGAACATTAGAAGAGCGGCAGGAAGAGGAAGAGCCAGAGATGAGAACTTCTATGTTCTTCAAAGGGGCAGTGTGATGTCAAATCAACCCAAATCATAAACTGGTTCTCTCATCAGATACGTACCTGGGTTGCTGCTTTGTTTCTCCGAGAATCTCCATGGCAACCATTACGGGAGTCGCCCGAACGCGTGCGGAGTCAGAGCCGCGGTCTCGACGGTGAGGTTTTGCCTCAAAGCGGCGCTCTCCCATGACTTCCCCACCTGGTTCCTTTAGACTAGCCAGCAGCAATTAGCAAACACCTGGTGGAACTGAACATCGGAGCTCACTGTAGGAGCTGCTTCACAGTGCAGCGCTCCTATGAACGGCTTAACGGAGAAACACGGTAGAGAGCTAGATGTGTGAAACATTTTTTCCCTTGAGGTTAAAGACACCTGGTGGAGCAGTGACTCTGCTGAGCTCATCATGGGAGCTGCTTCTCAGGGCAACGCTCTTCAGAATGTGTGTGGATGGTTTTATAGAGGAATGTTGATGTGATGTATTCCTCAAGGAGCAGCGACCAAACATTCAATACCACCCACTGGGAGAAAAATGTTTTGTTTTTTTTTTTTGTTTTTTTTAACTGTGTATAATTTTTACTTCATGCGTAAACATGGCAGTAATTTGTCACAGATAAAAGTTGTTGTTTACATCTGTAAAAATTCAGTTTCTTCTGTTGGAGCCCAGATCTCACAGACTAAATGCTCCTCACATGTGCGAGCGCAGACAGCAGCGGGTTCCCCCTGCATTTATTTTTAGGGCTAATATCTGCTAATCTTTGGGTATACGTGGACAAGGGATACCCCTCCAATATTGCTAACACACACACACAACCTTGGCTTGGGGCTGCTCCTGCCCTGGCTGATCTAATGCACCACCTGTTGCTGAGCAGCACATTGGTCATTAAAAACACATTCAATTCCTCTCAGTCGCACTCTCTTCCGTCTGTCACTGTTCCTCTCACTTTCTCTCTAATTTTAGTTTGATCTGCCGGTCACACTTCCTATCTTTTATCCCCCAGCAGTGCACACACACAGCTCATAATCATTTCTCACTGTCACTTCAACCTTTAGGGTTCCGCTCTTACTTTCTGCCCTTTAAGTTTTCACGAAGAACGCTACTTTTATCGTCTTTCGTCTGTAACTTCGTGGCCATGTCCTTCTCGTCAGGTTTACCCTGACCTCCCTATTAGGCTCCGTTGACCTCGCGCTGCCTTCTCGTCTTGATCCATTCTCCCCCGCAACAAATCCTTCCAGCATGTTGTCCTCGCCGCCTCACCCCTCCCAGTCACATTTTCATACAATGCTGGAAAGTGCTGAGGAGCAGTAATTCAATAGACAGGAAACCTAAGAGAGTCTTGGGACAAGAGACTGGCAGAACTGGGGGTTAGTCCGGGACACAAATAGACATGGACATTTATTATTATATGTACAGTTTAGACAATGATTTTGATTTTGATTGATTAACTACACAGTATGATACTGCCACAACTATCTGTCATGATGGGGGCGGGGCTTCCCAAAGCACCTTTCTCCACATTTTTATTGAAACAGGATTTATTTCAATAATGGCGGGTTTTTACTTTGTTTCTCTTTCGTAAAAGTCAGATTTGTGAAGTGGATGATTACTCGTGTTAGAACTGATGACAAGATTAAATTTCACACAGTGGTAATCCATTTTCTGCTCAGGTGACATCTGGGGGCAACTGGTTGCAATGCACGTCATTTGGAAATTTTTGTATACAAAATTCGCATAATTATGTGTTGTTTTGTTTGTGTGTTTAAATCTGAATGATGTCATACTTCAAAATATACAAAATATATGATGGACACAGCATATAGGTGCCGTTTTGAGTAATTAAAACATTAATTTTATCAAGATTTGAATTAGTAAGAATAAAATCAAACCTGATTTGAGTTTCTAATGAGTTTACAAAACTCATTAGTTTTGCAATGAGTTTTGAGTGAAGGAAGTGACTTTAACAATAAAAAAGTGAAATAAAGAAACAAAGAAGTGACTTTAACAATAAAGAAATTTCAGATGAACCTTTAACATTTTAAACCAGTAGAAAAGCTACAGACACTCTGAAGTGGAACTGAAGCAATGCTGTCCCAGTTTCTTGCAAATATTGGGACAGACTTGAGAAATGCAAGCTGTTGCTCCAACTCATAAATAATAAAGTCATTCAAACCTGCAAGCTTCTGTAATTTCCTGACATTTCATGCCGGTAGACATCTCTGATACCTAGCTTGTACTTTTTGAAGGATATGATCAGTTCATTTACAGCTATGATTAAAAAACACACATTTGGTCCATGCTTTAGTTGTCTGCCTAGGCTTCTTGCCGTGTACATATTTTGTTGTATGTTTATTGTCTCCATTTTGGCTTCATCCTTCCTTGATAACAGCCGTGTAGAGTCAGTGGTGTTTGAGACTGCATACTTGGTTTTAAATCTTCTTGGAACACAGTTAAAAAAATGCAGTGATGTGGCAAAGTATTTGTCTTCTTGTTTTTGCTGTCGAGTCACGTTTGTGTTTGTTTATTACCGTCTTCTGACAACGTGAAGCAGATTGAAGAGCTCAAAAAACAAAATGTTATATCCCGATCTAAAGGCATTCAAGAGCACAAAAGACACAAAGGCATCTGAAGATTAAAATGTAACTTCTACGGCATCGAGGCTTCAGGGAACCGTGGTGCGACACATTAATAACAAACGGAGCAAACGTGGAAGCCTGGTGACCCGAGCCAAACGTCCCAGGCCCAAAGTATTGAAAGAGTGCATCATGAAACTCATCCAAAAGTGGGATTGAACCTCTGAAGCTTGGAAACTGCAGGAGGAGCTTTGACCTCGAAGGCGGGGCTAGACCCACCCAGGCGTTTTGCACAGCTGAGTGGTTGCCATGGAGATTCAATGATTTCTCAAACATGCGTGAAAGAATCAAGGAAACACTCAAAGCATGTTTCTGATGATGGAATAACCTTGTAACACGATGTAAAGCTCAAAAAGGTGATTTTACGTAATACTGCCCCTTTAAACAACAAACTCATTCACGACACGGTTCATCAGAGCCACACAGGCTGTGCTTTCTTCTTACAGTCACTTGATCTAGATCTTAAATCACTGCATAAAAGAAAAACAACATATGTGGTTTTTTTTTGTTGTTGCTGTCACTACCAAGGCTGTCAAAATCCTTGTAACCAAGGTAACATCCCTTTTACGAGGAATGCTCAGTCTGTTCAAGGGAGCTTCAAAGTGACTCCATCCGAATAAATCCCAGCAGACAAAGAGCAAAGACGAAGTCTGTCTCCTTGGTGGAGATGAGGTCCAGCTGAAGTAAGATAAAGAGCTATTATTAATAGGCCACCAGTGTTTGCGTCATGTCTTGACAAACCCCTCTTCTGAAAATAGAGAGGTGGGGATGAGCCCGGTGCCCGCGATGAGTGTGTATGTGTTCGGAGGCAGCTATAAAAGTCTTATTGTGTCCTCCGTTCCTCCACTTGTTCATCTCACCCTCCATCTCCAGGCCTTCCGTCTTCTCCCGTTTCCCTCTGTCCATCCATCCATCCATCCATCCATCCATCCATCAATCCATCCATCCATTACCTGTCCTCTTGCTCTCTTTTCCTCTGCAGCTAGCCACCCATTCATTCAGGTAAGACTCGTCATGTATGAAACGCTTTAGCACAACTGTTTGAAGGCAAAAGGATGAAGGAAAAAACGTCAGAACTCGGTAGAGAGCAGAGCCGGGATGAAGGCCGTCGTAAACAACATAAACAACAACGATCAACAAAAGCAGTGTGGGATATAATGTGCAGCTGATTCAGATGCTACCCGTCTGTTAGCATTGCTGATTTAACAACTGTAAGACAGCGCAGCTCAATTGGACCTTATAAGTCGTACAAGTGGAGCAACAAATGGAGTCAGGTATCCATAACGGCAGCATCTCACCATTCTTCTGTGGTGAAGGACAAATGAATCTTTAGTTTTTTTAGCTACTTTAAAATCTTGGTCGAGACTGAAAATTGTTCCGTCAGCATCTCGTACGCACTGCTATGTCGGTTTGATCATTTTTGTGAAAACAAGAACCACCTGTTGCTATGGTGATGCCAGGTGGGTGCATTTCTCCAATGGGTTTCACTTTGGTTCAAAGGTCACCAGTGGAAGGCGTTTCCTCGCAGAGCCGTCACTCTTGGACCTGGGCTTTCGGTGCAGCCGATCTTTTACGGCGTTTCAACACGAAGGCTTCGCTCTTTTTGAGAAAACTTACATTTCGCTCGGTGTCAGAGCTGCGAAAGGTGGTCCGAGCTGATTCGGCCCAGATGAAATGTTCTAGAAGTGTAATAAAAGTTATTTAAATTGACCAGAGCTGTTTTCTTCTGATGGTGAAACTCTGAACAGGCACTATTGGTGGCAGAACTCTTGCATTGTTTATTGCAGGGAAAGTTGCAGACTCGTCTAAGCTGACGCAATTTTCTTCAGGTTCAGTGAGGGGGAAGGATGAAGAATGACTCAAACCGGGGATATTTCATCACAGCAATTGTCTCGGTCCGTTAAAATTGAAGCTTTGGCTGTTTGGAGTTTAAAAAGAGAAACCTGAAAGCTGAAAACAAAAGAAGAAAGAACAATTTCTTTAGTGGTTCCCAGACTTGGACACTTTTGATGAACTGTGATTTCTATTAAAAGTAATTTAAAACCCATCCTATTAAATATGCTTTGGCAATACTATACTTTTGTTTTAAATGTTTGTCCTTTTTGCATCTCAAAAGGAGCTGACATGTTTCCTCTTTAAGACAAAGGCTGTAGGTTAGCAGTGAGCTGCTTTCTATTTCTTGCCTAATATTGGATTTCAGCTGCTTGAAGGTTCAGGGTCTTCACTGCTAAATGTTTTAGATGGCTGGCAGAACCAAACACCAGGCAGGCCAATTTGAGCCGTTTAACTATGAAGTAATGATTTCGCTATGCAAGTATAATGTGGGCTGGAATTCCTTTAAATGCTTTAGGTCAGCTGGTGTTTTTTTTAAAATGATTCTGCTGTTTTCCTAAGAGTAATCAGCAGACATTTTGTGTCTTATTCAGGTCTGTTTTGTGCGACGGCGTTTTGCCCGAATACACTGCCATGTGGTTTTGGGTTTTTTTTTAACAGTCGTAGATAGAAAAGTTCATTTCTGGAAAATAAAACAACACTCTGAAACTTTAAGTTTGATTTTTTTTAAAAAAATCTGTTTTTCTTCTCTTTTTTGTTATGACACACAGATGCTTTCTTCGGACAATTTCAAATATAAGAAATAAGAATTAAACGTGTTGTTTTTAACAATTTACTCCAGAGTTTTCGAACTTTTCTGAGTTGCTGACCACAGAACATGTCCGGCTGTCTTGGTATTTTTTCCAGTGTGTTTACCTTTACTCACCCTGACAGGACATGAAGATCCAGCGCAACCTGACACTGCTTTGGTAAAAGTTCCCTCCAGGTGAAATGAGCTGAAGCTTTCGGTCTGAACTGTCTGGCCTACAATGGGATTCTGTTTACAAGACACTGGCAAATAATAATGATTACAATATTTGTTTTAAAAGCATTAGATTTCTAGACGTGTCCAAATGCACAAATGGATCCGCACTAATTGGCTTTTGGTGCCAAAAGTCAGAAACATGATAGGTGTCGAGAAAGTTGAGAACAAGTAAACAGGAGGGAGAGAAAGAGGAAGGCTGTAAAATCCTGTGCTTATTCTGTCACTCTGTCATTTGGTCAGGAAGGGGAGACAGTTTGTTGGACTCAACACCGTCCAGCTTGCAGAGGGACTGTTGGCATGTCCCCAACAGGGACAGTCGTGTGTGTGTCAGGCCTAAATATGTTCTCCAAGACTCCATAGTGAGTGAGAAAGCACAGAGACGCACGTTTCTGGTCTGTGAGGACATAAAGACTCAGCTGTTTGAGACAGACCAGATAAATTCATCAACATCACCCCCATCAAGAAGCAAGAACTCCCTCTAATGGCTTGTGACACCTATTGACAGCTAAAGGTTATTGCGGCGGAATGGAAAAACTTGTCTTTTTATTTTTATTTTCTTGAAAAGACAGCATTCTGACCAACATGTCTCATTTTTGTAGTGAAGAGCAGGAACGTCCCTTTCTTTCTGCGTCACTTAAACTAAAAACATGCAGACTTTAGGAAAAGTTTCAAAAACTCAGCCTAAATTATACCTTAACCGTCTTCTCCTTTTCTCTCTTCAGCAGGCAGAATGGTAATGACGGATCTTTTAAAACCTGAGGAGATCAAGAAAGCTCTTGATGCCTTTTCAGGTTTGTTACTGTTTTATTCTCTCAAGATAAAAGTGTTGGTCAGAATACTATCTTAACCCTCCCTCGATCTTAGGAAATGGGGTCATTTGGACCCTATAAGCTTTTCGTCCGATGGCGCGGTCTGCCGGGGTCGCACTGAGCCCGCGTGCGCTTTTACAAGTTTTTTTGTGTGTGGTTTTGGGAACCACACACCAAAAGGAAAACACTTGCTGACCTGACGGTCAACCCTGCATTCCTGCTGTCTGACAGTGACATCTGCTGCGCTTTTGCTGAGCGTCGCTCTAAGATCGCGAGAGGGTTAAAAAGCCTCTTCCAAAAGATGCAGACAATCCAGACACTCTAAAAACTCGACGTGTCCTTTCCTTCAACTTTCCTAGCGGAAACCTTTGACCCAAGGAAGTTCTTTGAGATGGTGGGAATGAAGGCCATGTCAGCTGAAAACGTCAAGAAAGTCTTCCAGGTTCTGGATGTGGACGGTAGTGGATTCATAGAGGAAGAGGAGCTCAAGTGAGATCCAAACACAAAAATAAGGCAGTTTTGAAATGAGACGCACACGAGATATTGACATGTGTTATGCACTTTGTGTGTGTGTGTGTGTGTGATCTTTATTTGGAATAACGCCCGTTTGTCTCAGGTTTGTGCTGAAGGGATTTTCGAAGGACGGCAGGGACCTGACGGATGCCGAGACGAAAGCATTCATCACAGCCGCAGACAAAGATGGAGATGGAAAAATTGGCATTGATGGTGAGAAGAGAAAGAAAGTCATACATCTTATTCCTAGGAAAGGAACAGAACGATACAACAAAGCGGGGTTCTTCGAAGCACAAGAGATTTTTTTTTTCTTAGATTTGAAGTGGCCACTGTATTTAAATTTTTAATTCAGGTGCAATGAATTATAATGTTTTAAGCTTTAAGGTAGCTTCTTAAATCATTCTTGATAAAATGTTTAGAAATCCGACGTTATGACGACAATTGGCTGCGAAGGAAGCCACAGAATTAAAATACAAAAATTAAACATAGCAGTATATGAAAAAAACAATGAAATGTTGATCCTTTTATAATCTGAGCACTTTGCCACAATATAAAATGAACTTTTAATCACAACATACTGTAAGTCGCTTTGAAAAAGAAGGACTTTCAAGCATAAACATAATGTGCATAATGAAAGAGATTAATATGAGTAGATAACAATTCCTCCTTTAATTTGGTAAAAAATACAGGAACCCGTGTCAAGCTGTGATCACATGGTTTCTTATTTTGGCAATTATGTTGGTCCAACTAAAACTGTGTTTTAGGTTCATGACAAAGTACGTTTTGTAAAACCTGAAATTCTATCAACACGCATGAAGCTTAATGATTACTCCACCATGTTGGGCTGAATGCTCAGTGTTAAGCTCATCAGGGCCTCCGTGAGATCAAATGATTCTTAGAGGAATCAAACAGAAAACATTCCCAACTCCACTGCCATGTCAGCCTCTCCAAACGTTCAGCTTGCTCAGGCAAGTCGTCAGCGCAGACAGAGCATCTGCGTAGTCCAGCAGGAGATGAGATAATGTTCCTACAGGTCATTAGTAAGACATTAAGGATGAGAATTTAGTCGTAGTGATGGCTAATTGCGATATATAAATAAATTAATAAATATATATATATAGGAAGTCTGCATAGCAACGTACATGCTAAACGTTTTGAATGTTTTGACATCTCTGCTGAAGCCTGGCTCAGCCCAGTGATCACACAGGCTACTGTGTGAAACAAAACGTTCATGCTGGAGTCTTATTTATTTAAAGACTCTCAAGTTTGCACATTCGTCAAGTGCTGAGCAAACACAAAACTGCATGGCAGGAGTGCGACAGTCAAAGCAATTCACTGTTAATCAACTAGTTTCAAAATTGTTTACGTCAAGAACTTTTCACCGAATTCCTTTTTCTCCCACTAACAAAGTGTTGTTTGATATACAAACTTTTTGAATCAGTTTGCTTTGGTTTTCCCTTATTTGGCACTTTGAGTTTCACTTCAGTTTAGAAAGTGCTGTGAAGTGTTTGACTTGATTATATTCTCAACTGAATTAACTGAATTAAAACTGCAAAGCTGTGTGGTTTTAAATATTGCTAAATATTTAAGTCCAAGCACGGGCCGGCATGGTGTTCTCACAGTATCACTGAGTAAAATGCCGCAGTTCCACTTAACGGAGACATTAACGCAGGTATGCAAGACGAATTGCACAACTTGATCCAACTGCTTTTATTCAACACTAAAAAAATCAACAAATATCCAGGCTACTGTTTAACTATAACGTGCTCAGGAAACAGCAACGACGTAATAAAAACGGTTGCTAAGCGTTGTCGAGCTTCGACTTCTTTGCCATTTTATAAAACATTTCAGCATCTGAATCTGTTTTCTCCTGTAAGCTGCAGCCATTTTTCAGCTGGATTAATGCAAGCTCCACACAGTCCAAAAACTATTTCAGAAAACCCCGCTTATAATTATTATTATTTCGGCGCCCCGCTGCCACATATAGGAATCATTTATTCGTGATCTGCAGTGTGTGGTGTTGGTGGACCAGGGCAGCGGTGCAGGTGACCCATTTGTCTTTCTCTGCATTTTCAGAGTTTGAGGCCTTGGTGCATGAGTAAAAAGGGGGTTTGTCTGGAATCCCAACCTGCCCCCGCTCTTCTTTCTCCGTCACTTCGTTCCCACGTTTGTAAACGCCCTCCTCCATTCCCCTCCCGCCTCCCTCCGGACCCCCGCTTACCAGGGGACCCCACAGGCCAGGCCCGTTCTCTTCGGAGCGCGAGCAGTGACGGGCGACCCGGGAGTCACACCGAAGAGAATCACACCGGCAACGCATCAGTGTCTCCTTCATAATTTTTTTTATATATATACATATATTTAACTAAACATGCTGTACAGATTTAGGAATCATTACTTACGACAAATGAGGATAGTCTGTGATATGAAAACGGGTGGTGATAGTGCTGTAGGTGGTGTAGATGTTCAAGACTCCTTTAAGCTCAACTTCTTGTGCATTCTGTCTTCTTCGCTGGTTTTATTTCTGGCTGTTTGTGCATCAGATCACTTTCTTGCCACTGCTCTTCCTCCTCCACCCTCCCTGACCTTCCTCTTCTCTCCTCCGTCCCTTCCTCCACCTCCTCACTTCCAAACTCTGATCAGATGATGTGGTTAAAAAAAACAAAAAAAAAAGACAAAAAAAAAAAAAAAGAATCGTATGTAAGGAGAACTGTGAAGAGAGAAGACACCAGTATGAAATGATAATAAAAGAACATTTGCGATACCGTGTCTTCACTTGTTGGTGCTCATGAAAGGTAAAGCAGGCAGCTAAAAACTTTTAAAAGACTTCGATTTATTTGGTTTTGGTTGTATGTGATTTAACAAACTAAGACAAATTTTAGTTTTAGTATGTTGACTGACTACGAGGCAGAAGGAATAATAAAACAGCAAGCAATATTCTCCCATTTAATGAGAAAAAAAAAACTACTTCTAGACAACAGTGAGTCTAAATGTTCCTTTTACAGCTGTCCTACACGAGACAAAAACAAAACAACATCAACTCTTAATTACTACACAGAGACTTGCTGAAGCAGCTTCTCCGGTTTGTGGTTTAAATAATTCAGATGGCGAGGTGTCGCTTTGCATTTTCTACACCGTGCAAAGCATTTCTCTGTCCATCAGAGTTCAGGGCTTCCACGTCGCGAAGATGCACACGCTGCCTTCATGACCCGATGTCAGAGCTTGAGCACCAGACCTCTGCTCTGCTCGCCCGAGTGACGGCCACTCAGTGGATCCGAGGAGCGGACCTGTCGTTGGTCGTCGTGGGGCGAAGCTTCACGGTGGCGAACGGGTTTGTGCCCCTGAAACGAGAGCGCGGTGGAAAATGTTACACGACACCGCACGCGCTCAGCTGGCTCCTGCCGGCGCACGGCGAGGCATTCAAACATGTCCACACGATCCAGGTAAGGAAATCCACACCACGGCGATCCGAACACGAGGGGAGGCGCGCTCTGGTTCAGGAGGCTGCGCCGTTCGACCCGCTGCAACCCAAAGTCCGAGCGGTTTGAGAAATGATGTGTCAGGATCGGGGCTGAGAATGCACTGTGGACCCAGATTTTCTTTTGCGTAATAAGTTGAGCTTCCGTTGGTGATATTTTCAGCCACGGCAGAGACCAACTGTAAACCACTCAAAACGAGAATTTGCTTTAATCAATGATTCTATCATGACATGAGCCTCTAGTTTTAAAACCCTGAGTTCTTAAGTAATGGATCAACTCGGACACAAGAATTTATGCAAACAGAGTCAGATTGGTTTGGTTTTTGATTTTTTTTCATAAACTAGACCTCCCAGTACTGCCACTCCCTGTGTGCTGCTTTAGCGATGATTACTAATTTGGTTTTACGGTAGCTGGAAATGCCACAAAATCAAAGCGTTTTACAGAACATACCATTTGTGTCGATAGTACTCGGCAAATGAAATTTGTGCCTCTAATAACTCTTATTCTAAGTGCATTAAACAGTGATTAACAGTGAAAAACAATATATACCAAATGTTTTCTGGTACAGGTTTTGCTTTCAAGTCTAAACTTACCTTGGAAACAACGGGTTATCAGGCTGCCCATGTGGAGACAATGCCTAGTAAAAAACACAAACAAACAGAGTAAGAATAGAACAGTTCATTCTATTCAGACAGAAAACAGACAATGTGACCAAAAACACCTGAACATCAGCCGTCATGTCCCCCTTCCTGTCTGGGACGGGGGAGACGGATCGCACGTCCACAGAGCTTCTCCTGAGGTTCAAGCTCTGCTGTGGAGGCGGAGGTGGGAGTTTTGTCTCTATCGCCGGTTCCGTCCGCCTGTCGGGCGCCGGAGAAACCGACCGGACGTCCACCGACGCCCTGCGGTTGGGGGTCGCCGGGGCCGGGACGTCGCCGTAACCCTTGACCTCTGGCTGTTCGGTGTGAGCGTCGGTGTCCAGAAGACTGTTCATGCTGTGACTTCTGAGAGAAACGCTGCTGCATTAAAGGAAGCATATGTGGAACGATAAGTATTATATATAGTCGAGGAGAAATATGAGAACGGAATGAAATGAATCTTTTATTTATTTCCAGCAAGTAAAACGTCAGAGTAGATATAAAACTATTAGGAACACAAAAAAATCTGTAATAATAATAATAATCAAACTTAAAACAACAAAGCTTTTATATCAAGGATGAAGGCAAAGCTCATTAAATCCTACTGTCTTATCTAACTGTGGCTCATATCACACATATTTACACATATAACTGAATGAAAATGAGTAAGTATTTGGCCGTGGAGTTAAAAATGCATAAAAATGAGGATTGTTGAGAGACAGGAGTTCCCACCTGGTCGATAAAGTGTTGGAGAAATCTTCAGGTGAAGCCACATATGCAGCAGGAAACCAGCCCTGACTGATGAGACATGAAACAAAGCAGATCAGGTGAAAGGTCAGAGAAATGCACAGCACCTTGCAAGAGCACTCATAAACATTAGACGTTTTTCTTTTTTCTATCATCTCCCATGCTAATCCAAGACTTTGAGACTTTTTTCTGCTTTTGTTTACTGTTATAAACTTTGTGTAGCTTTTTTTTGTGTTTGTTTTACTTTTTCTTTTGGTTATTTTTTTTTTTTATTTGTTATGAATTTGTTTTTATTTTTTAACTTTATTTTTTCTGTTTTATTCTTCACAGTCCTAAATCTGTTGGGTCCATTTACATTCAGCTCCCTGAGTCACTTATTTGCATAATCATGCTCTGCCGTAATTACAGTTTTGGGATATATGTCTACTAGTTTTGTGCATTTTACAGGAAGAACATCTATGACCAGCGATATTCTAGTCCTCATGCAGGTTGTCAGATTGCAGCTCATCCAGAGTCAATATGGTCCTCTTTGTTGGTCATTTGTCTAATGATCTTCTCGTTTCGCATCAGTTAATGATTAGCTATGTCTCAGCAGGTTTGTAGTTATGCCATGGACTTCCTACGTCTGGATGACGGATTGAGCAGCGCTCTATTAGCTGGAGCTAAAAGTTTGTAGATGTTCTCATATCATCTAACCCTGCTTTAATTTCTCCATAACTTTATTTTTGGTGTGCCTGTTGGGTTCTTTACTGCTGTTTGCTCAGTAATGCTCTTTAAGATTAAATTAAACGCAGGTGGACTACTTACCAACGAGGTGAAGCCTGAAGGCAATTAGTTTAACTTGATTTTAATTAGGGGTCCCAGAGTAAAAAGAGTTCAACATAAAATCAGTCTGAACTTTTCAGGATTTAGTTTGTTAATTTTTCAGAAAACCTTTCTTTCCCTTTAAGTTTTCACTTCATAGCTGTGCACCACTTTCTGTTTGCTGATCACACTGGACCAAAATAAAACGTTTCTAGTTGTAAAGGGATAAAAATGTGCATGTGAATACTTTCAAGGCCCTGTGAAGATATTCACTTCAGCTTTTGTGGAAAATGAATTGTGTGTGTAATAAAGATAATTCAGGATACATGCAATAAAAATTATGCCTCTCCATTGTGCATAATGGAGGTTTGAAGAAACACTGTTTCACTGCCACTGTCAAACACAAGAATGAGTCAAAAGGTGAACAGCCACCTTGCCTATATATCCTTGTACAAAACAGGTTAATTCGCTGAACATGAGGATGAACTATAATCAGTCTGTCACTTCTGGATGCGTTTGCCTGCACACAGCTCAATGATGACTCAGCTCACCGCAGGCTGCTTTCTGCGCGTCCGTACAGCCAGCCGTTTCGTGGCTCCTGGACTAGCACGATGACGGTCTCTCCTCTGTTAAAAGGCAAAAGCTTTGGGTTGGATGAGGAAGGGTGAGACACCAGGGCTCTCATGGGCCTTCCTCCTCCCAAACCCAGAGACTCCCCCACTGAACTGGAGCGAGAGCGACTGGGAAGGGGAGATGGTGCTAGAGAAAGTGGACACAAGGGTGAAATCATGAAGTTAGAAAACAAAAAGCCTTGAAGGATTTCTGCTACATTTTTGGGTTGAAATGTCATCCATTAAAAATGCATACTAAGATGCGACAGTAGCAGTTCGCGTTTCCCTCTCTTACCTCTAGATGGCACTCTACCCAGTGCCAACTGCTCCCGCCTGGCCCAGGACATATCCTCGTCCCTGGCAACTGTCTGCAGCAGAGAGCTGACTGAGCCTCGCAGCTTTGCACATAAAACAAACAGATTATAAATGAGACGAACTCCATGTCCATGCAGGGGGTTTAAAGGTAATCAGGAAGAAAATCTGATTGTGTTTTAGAGATAAGTTCATAGAAGTTAAATGATGTAGTGCGAGTGCAGGATTTGGTTAGGGAATATGTTTCAAGCAAAAAAAAGATTAAAAAAAATTAATCTGGGCTGCCGTTGAAAACCTGCTTTACTTTTTTCAACCCTCTCTTTTCAGGGCCTTCAGATTCAGTTAAAAGCCTTTTATGTAAATTACATGAGCTGAATTTGATCCATGATGGTAGGGGAAGTGACCTTTTGAGATTGTGTTCACTTTAATACCGCAACAAAGAACTACGTTACAAAGTGATGATATAATTTAGTCCATCTGTGAGAGTACCTGCTGAATTCCCTGAAGCCCTTCCACAACAAGAAGCATTTGTTAACAAAATCAAAGGCAGCTGTGACATTTATTTGATGATCAAGACATTTTAATTCCAGTCCTTCATGTTTCCACCTTCTATAAATGTGAAACATCCATCTATCTATATATCAAGTACAGATGACATGTTTGTCAGCAGATCTGCTTAGAAAAAAAGCATTAATGTCATTCCTGCTGTCAGCTCAATGTTACGGTTGCCGTGGCAACTGAACGTAGTTACATGGTGAAAAATGTATTTTTAAACAAGTGAAACGTCCAATGAATGCAAATAATGATACAAGATTGATTGTTCAATGAGTTAATAAGCTTAATAATCCCACTAAGCATCCTACTAGCATATTATCTAGTGAGCAACTTTGCTAATTATTAAGCTAGCAATTGTTCTATCTATCTATCTATCTATCTATCTATCTATCTATCTATCTATCT
>VMRN01000087.1:333368-414947 GCA_010277015.1 Poeciliopsis turrubarensis | reverse complement strand
ATCTATCATCTATCATCTATCATCTATCATCTATCTATCTTAGGAGACTTATTTATCAAAGCAGTATTACCTGGTCAATAAAAAAATAACTGACATTAATAAAACAATAACAGTGTTAGCACCTGCGCCTCTTGATCTACATGAGTTGGAGTGCGGGATCTGGACCCCTTGGTCTCGTTCACTTTCTCTTTCCATCCATCTGCCTTCTGCTGGAGGGATCCGCCGGTCTGAAAGCAGACGGGGGAATTGAGCGCCTCATCAAATCACAAAAATAATCAGGGTGAAACAAGATTAGCGCATAAGCTTTAGTAAATTAGAAATTTGCACATTGAGAGTTGAGTTTTATTAGATAAGCAAGCAATTAACATGATATTACACGGCTGGAACAGGAAAAAAAAAAAAGAAGAAGAAAAATAAAAACTAAAAATCAATGTGCTGGATGAAAGCAGCAGTACTGAGGCTGCAGCAAAATCTATCTCAAACACGCCTGACTGGCAAAGTAGGCATCACGATCAATAAATTAAAAAACATAACCAACAGGGTTTCTGTCTCAATAAAACATTTTCTGTTATGCCACTAAATGAACACAGAAGTGGCAAAA
Organism: Poeciliopsis turrubarensis; assembly: GCA_010277015.1. Classification (NCBI taxonomy): domain Eukaryota; kingdom Metazoa; phylum Chordata; class Actinopteri; order Cyprinodontiformes; family Poeciliidae; genus Poeciliopsis; species Poeciliopsis turrubarensis. The sequence continues at coordinate 414,346 of VMRN01000087.1, read as the reverse complement.
CAGATTCAGCGCCAGAAACCTCATGGACTCTGATGAACCCAAGTTGAACTGAATGCCAAAGCAGCAGCAGCAGTTCGTCTTAGACTGAAAAGAGAAAGGCCGTAACGAACACAAGCCTCAACAAGTTCATCCGGGGATTCTCCTTTCAGCAGTGGTAAGCTCTCTAAATGCCTGACACACATGAGCTGCAAACACAGAAACATAGCACCTTTATGGACTCGATCAACTTCAACAGCCGAGCATTTTGCGCATAATCTGGGAACAGCAGTTTGAGTATCAGACAGTCAAAAGTATCCCGTGGAAACAAATGCTTAACACATTTCTCCACAAATATCGCTCTGCTCCACACACTTCTACAGAGAGATCACCAGCAGATAATAAAGATACACACAAAGACACCTCTCCCATGCCAAGCACACAATCAGAATAGACACCATAGGTAAAAATCTATCTCTATGCAGACATGCGCCATCGCTCTGCACTGCAGTGACAGCTTCAGCACAGCAAGTTAATACAGCAGTGCCACAACCACCATAACTCACTTCACTACCTCCATTGTCACCCCGGGTAATCATCGACATTCAATCACAAGGAACTCCGCCTTTTTCAAAAGGATCAACGCCACTGGTCAACACTCAATGTCTTCTCTTAGTCTTGCAGGTGATTTAAGTGGCACCCTTCATTATAAAACTTAATTAGAAATTGGTTCAGGTTTATTTCAAAAGCGACGGACACGGTGATGGAAAAGAAAGAGGAGAAGAGAAAAAAGAAAGGAACACAGGCGGGGCTAAATGTTAAAAGGGAGAGAGGGAGACAGGACTAGAGTAGAGGAAGAAGGATAAAGAGAAGACAAGAAAGCACCCCAGGAATCTGCTTTTCCACCAGCAGAGAGAGAGAACAGGAAACCAAGAAACCACTGCAGCAAACGACATATGCATTTGTAACAACCTCACTGAAAAGTACAACACACTAACTAATACAATACATGCATTTAGTGGAAACAGCAGCCCAAAATAGAGTGTATCTCTAAACATCTAAATACAAACACGTGTGTGTGTGTGTGTGTGTGTGTGTGCGTGTGTGTGCGTGTGTGTGCGTGTGTGTGCGTGTGTGTGTGTGTGTGTGTGTGTTTCTGTATATCAGATTGTTAAATAGTGGGTGTGAGGAAATACACACCTGGGGGAGAAATGATTTGCTTTATCAGGTCAAGCTTATTTGTGTAGCACATTTCAGCAACAAGGCAGTTCAAAGTGCTTTACACATGTTAAATTGTGTTTTTCACAGTCCTCAGTGTCGCAAATACGCATGAAACGTGGGGTGTAAAGTTCAGGTCTTAAATTCTGAGGCATGATTATTTTTGCAGGAATATCAATGAGACATAAACCTAAACCACACCTGAAATCCAGAGCAAGAAGGCTAGAAGCCAGCTGTGTACATGCATTTACAGTACACTTGAAATGAACCTGCAGCATACTGAGCGGGACTTGAAAGAGTATATATACCTTGTTTATGAGAAACAGTAGGGACTGAGTGAGGCCGCAGTGCTTCTCCGCCAGAAAGCGATATCTTCGTTCCTCCTCCTTCAGGATCTCCTGGTGGCTCTGCCTCAGGTAAACCATGTATTCACTGCTCTCCTAAGAAAAAAAAAACACACATACACACAGTAAAATATTTTCACACAAAAAGTGGCACAGAGGTTTCACTTCGGCACTGTCTCTGCGCATTGTAGACGTACCAGAGAGTCTCTGAAGGTTCCTCTTCTAAGCTGTTTTTCCAGAGCTTCTGCCTGGTTTCTCACCTCCATCTCATACACTCTGCGGCTGCCCTGTAGCAAATTACACAGTTAAACTCTCCCGAATCTGCCTGATGGCGGTCCAATGAGTGACGTTCATGCTTGTGTCGATTAGCTCCTCTCGGCTGTCATTAATCCCAGTGAGGCAGCATGTTGCAAGTTTTCCAAACATTTCTGTAAAAACTTTTCCCTCATTAGGAGGCTGGCAGAATGCAGTGAGTGACAAACCCACAGCGGAGATCAAGCTTTGCCATTCTTTTACAAGTTTTCTTTTTTTAACTTGATCATAAACAAAGGTTTTACGATGGTGCTGTTACTTTTTCGGGTTGGTTCAACTCCAGGGATTTGTGCCAGACATAACATTTATCACACATTTACAGAAAGCCTGCTGCTAAACTTGGAGGAATCTGGTCATCCCTTACACACCATCGAGATGAAACTTGGTCCTGACCAAACTGTTCATTTAGAGTACATTTAAACTCTTAACTCTTGCAAAAACATTTCTAATGACAATTCCTCATTTTAGGCCCCAGTAAGGCCTAGCGGACTCACTTCCATGTACTCCTCGTCCAGTTTGACGTTCTTCTCCATGGCTTGCAGCACCTCTATCTGGAACCACTGAAACTGATGCAGGAAGAAAAGCGGCTCTGCTCAAGCTACGTCAGCCATGCTTACAAAAGCTTGTAGACCTTCAGCTGTTTATTTTCCAGTATTTTCAAAAATGCGTTGAATTACATAATTTTGCAGACACTTTCAAGATGAAGGTTTTTTTTCCTTTTTTTAAATTTCGATGGGAAATGTACTCACCAACCCTTCCATCTCTGCAGTGAGCCTTCGCTGCGTTTCTGATATCTGGACCAGGACGTCGCCTGTTTAAAAGAATGACAAAAAGTATGTGTGTGATAAAGATGGGTTATTTTATTGCTGTGACCCTTCTCATGGTCTGCTTAGGAGTAAGACGTTTTTTTATTCCAGTCAAGTGAGAAAAAATCTAAATATATAAACGTAAATGACGATGCCCTACAGATGCATTTATAAGCTTGGTACTTATTTTGTCACTCAACACTCAATCTAAAAAGTTTTGCAAGGATTTGTAGCCAGCACCATTTATTGTGACACCTATAAATATAACAACAACAATTCACTTTCTTCTAGTCGATGGACAGAGTGCAGTAAATAAATAAAATTGGTGGTTTTACAAATGATTTATTCAGGGAAGTTGAGCACAAACACACTTTTGCAATGTTGGATATACAGGAGTAGGTTTTGCTGGTCAGCTACATACGATCCCGATGAAACAAACCGAAGTTTGTGGTTTTCATTTAGTCTGTATATAAAGACTCAGTATGTGATGTTGACACAATGCCAAGTTCCCAAAGCATTTATAATCAAGGAATCTCTGCTGTTATAGTTTGCGGTTAAGTTACTAAACTGAGAGAGTTATAGATAACTGTCTTTATCTATAATTCAAAGGACGCCATAGGGTGTGTGGTGACTCTGGTCCTCTAACTGACCTTAGAAAGCAGAACAACATTTGTCATGCTGTGCTAACCTTTCAGCAATCAATACAAGCAAAGCAGCAACACAACAACTGTCACTAATAAAACTACTGTAGAGGAGCCCGGTGTTCTTACCGTAGTGCATCTTCATGGGGAAAAATGCGATGTGTTAAGTTGAAATACGTCAATTCATTCATTACAGATTTAAAACAGACGACTGTCTCACCAAGAGAATGAGAGGAAAGCGTGTGCAGTGCCTGGTCACCCATCTTAGCCAGAGCGCTGAAGTAGGCCTCGCTGCAACCGGCTAGGGCTGCAAAAAACACACAGTGACGCAAACATTTCAAACATGAAACATTACCGACAGACATTTCGGCTCTTCAGTAGCTTCACACATATGTATTTATTTTTTTAACATGCACTTAATGGGGGTCACCTGGCAGCCCCGCTCTTACTCATTAGGAAAATACACCCTGAAGTGCCGACACCTGATCCGTGCTCCTGGTGTAGGAATAGACTCGTGCCAGAGGGTTTTGTATTACAACACTCTGCCGCGACTGAAGGCCTGTTCTTGTTTCAAGAGGAGGAAGAGAGGCGCATTAACAATGCATGCCGCTCTCCCAGTTACCTGTGTTTCACTTACAATCCAGATTAAACGAAATGAAATCTAAACTAGCACGTTTTAATAAATTCTGGTGTAGATTTAGGTCAAAATTCTGCACTAAATACGAGTTAACATTTAAACATTTTTTTTTTAATGCCTGTCATATTTAATGTATATAGAGAAATCATTTGTTGAATTTGTCTGTGGGTCTTTTGGTTTCATTTTATCCCAACTTTCTTCCAACTTTCTGAACAAAGTCACTCTTACCCATAAAATGAAGCACTGCGCATCAGTCTGATTTACTTGTTTCTTGAGTTTCTTTGAACTATTAGGAGAAATATTCTGAATAAAATGCTAAAATTTTGCATAGAATTTGACTCATATTTCAAAATGAATTCACATTAAGCCTGTTTACATTAACTGAAGCTCAGACCTTTATTCTGATCAGCTAATTTCAATGAAACATGAGAGAATGGGCCCTGATAAAAAAAAAGAAATAATAATAACTATGAGCTGCCTTCTGATACTGGATAATATTAGGAGCAAAAACCAGCCAGGTTCCACAATTTTCTCCTTGCTTAGTTTTCTAACATATATATAGTTTATGTAAAATTTGATTTACATTTTACTATGAATTTCTAATATATTTTTTAAAAGTTTTGTTTTCATAAAACTGGAAATTTAGCAAAGACATATATTTCCATGCCAGCACTGATCAACTCGCTGACCTTGAAAAGCTTTAACATAGCTGTTTCCAAGAGCAACAAGCTTCTGAAGACCCGGGTTGAAATGCTCCATCAGGCTCTAGAGCAAAAGAAATACAGTTATGAAACAGAAAGACAAAACGATAATTGGCTGTTATTTCACAAGAAAAAAAAAATCATAAACTTACAGAGTAGACACTCAAAGTTGATTTGTGCAATTGATCACTGCTGACTCCCGACATAGTGACTTGATTCTTTAGGTACCAAAGAACAGAAAACACCAAAAACACTGTCAGCTGTAAAAAGTCTCCACTCCCATTCAAGTTTGTAAAAAAAAACCAAAAACAAAACGTATCTGAAGGCCCTTTCTAGGCGTCTAGAGAGAAAGTGACTGGAGTGCCACCTCTTTCCTCTGCTGGCTAAAAGCTGGTAGCACTTTTCTGTCCCTCCTTTAGTCATTCAGCGGTGAGCTACTTAACTGGCCTGTCGTCGCCCGTTTCCCTGGAAAGAGAGAGCAAGCATGAGCGGAGAGGAGAAAAGGGAGGAGGTGGCGCCCATATGACTGGATGAAATATTAAACTGAGACCTGAAAGGAGAGGAGAGCGCTCTATGACATGTGAATCCACTCACCCGAGGGACGACCTGCACCGGAGTCGAACCAGCCGCTGGCACGACGAGGAGGCAGAAAACAAGTCATTCAAACGGTTTCTTGCCAAGATTTTTCCTCAGTTGTGACCTGAAAATAGCTTGAATTCACCAAAACAGATCAGTAGTCTGTAAAATTTAAGAACATGTGCTTCATTAGCAACCTGTGGTTTCTGTCTTCACTGCTGTATTATTATGAAAAACATAATCGTTCAATAACATACGAGCAGGATTAAAATTGCAAAATTGTGCTAAAGATTTTGACTGAGATTTAGCAGTATTGTCATGACACCTTTAATTTTTCTTTTCAATAACAGCCGATATCCTTGAAATTTGGCTTCTTGTGGTTCATAAAAGGCAGGGAAAAAAAGTTCTTCCAAACGGGCAATTTTGTTGTTCACAAGTGGATTTTAAAAACAGGATTAGTCAGCAAATATTGCACCATTGCAGTGCTTTGCAATAATTAAAATAACAATCAAATCAAACTTAGATGAAAATAGAAACATCAAATGTGATGTTGCCGTGGTTTTAATATGCAGAGTTAACATATTAACATATTTATAGCATCTTGTGCTATAAAAATAACATCTTTCATAAGGTCTTTATTTTCCTCCTGTTTTTGCATTTGGTATTTTATGTAAATAACACAAACTAGAAAGCAAAAAGAACAACTTGACATCCCCTTTTAATGTGTTCCAATTGTTTAACACGTAATAGAAATTTTCTTCAAGAAAACATCATAATCCTAAATAAATCTAATGGAAATAAAATACTGACAAAATGCATCAGACAAACATCAAAATATTTAGGGGTTTTTTTCCTGAGGGATGCCATGAGGACAGCACACAAATCAACAAGATGAAAACTAAATGAAATTCACTGAAAACGTACGAGTCATGGAAGGAATATCAGCCCCTGTTTAAATAGTCATTACTTTAAAACATAAACCTCATCTTAACGACACAAAATGTACGAGGCAAAGCTTTCACACGTGAAAACTAAACTTACTAAGTTACTACCCGACAGGTGAAATCCCACCTTTTTGCGCAGGAAAGCTGTATTTTCAATACTGAACCACAATACACTAATAAAAACACTATCAGTGGACAGAGGCAGCAGACAGCAGAGTGCTATCCGCACTATGAAAGTTTGATGAGTTGGCACATTGGCGCTGGAGGTCCAGACTTGTCAGATTGCACATTGCACTTGTCAAGAGTTTCCAAACAATAACAGAGGCGCCGCTGACAGAGTGATCAAATCTCATGGGTGTTGTGTGACTTCAGTATGTGGCAGTATTTTGCAACCTACAAACTAGAGTGTTATTTCCAGCTTTACCATATTATAGTGGTTTTATAGCAAAAGGTGTGACAAATACTGATCATAAAAGCATTTCATGGTCAACATTGCATTCTGTCCATGGATTTTGGATATGTTACTGCAACTGCGGGAATTACAAAATGTAATCCCGACTTTATGTCTGGAAGTAATAGCATAGATGGGTTGTGTCCTTATAATCTTTTTATTCTCTTATTTCACATCCGCAAGGTCGTCGTAGATGACATCTTCGGCCCCTGCGTCGTCTTTATGTTGCTCTTGGCAACGACTGACAGTCTCCAGCACGGTTTTCAAACGCCGACTCAGTGTGGCGAGATGAGGCTCGGACAACAGCGGGGCCACCTTGTGAAGCGGGTCCTGCGACAGCGACGCCCTCATGACGTCACTGATGTGGTACTGAGGCAGCGACAGGAGGCGGAGGCGCAGCCAAGTGGAGCGGCGGATCCTGAGGACGGCACAACAAAAGGGACAATTGAGAGGAGAGTAGTTAGATTAGATACGGAGAGAAAACAAACCAGATATTTAAGGTTCTTAAGTGTTCGCACCCTTTAAATTTTATTGTCTAACAAAGACTTTAATCAGCTTAGACGTGATGGGATGCGTATTTGTAGAGTTGCAGGAAAATACTTGGCTTTTAAGATTGATCAGACATAAAAAATCTACAAAGTGTGGCATGCACTCTCTGCAATTACAGCTGCATATTTTTGTACAATGCTAGCATTTTCACACCTTTAGAGACTGACATCGTTGCCTGTTGTTCTTCCATTTAAAAAAAAAACAACCTAAGCTCAGGTGGGTCAGATGGAGAGTGTGTGTGAACGGAACTTTTCAAGTCTTGCCACAAATTTTTAATTGGATAATTGGATTTGACAAGATTTTATTGAAAGGGCTGTATTATGTATTTTCCAAGCACATAGAGCCACTACAGCACAATCAAGTAACTATGTGACCATGAATTGTTATGAAATTGCTGTATATATCACATTAATTTGACGTTGCAATTTAACTGGTTTCTTTCCCTTTAAGAAGCTCCTGCTCTTTCCAACACTCTGCCACAGGGACATCATCAGCACAGAAAGCCTCCATAAAGCTTTTTACATAGTTTTATGGAGCCTGACACTGAAAAATAGTTCCTATAGAGCTCAGCAGCTGTGCAGTCCCAGCAGGTGTTTGCTAATTGCTGCTGCCACTAGTCTGATGGAGTTGAGTAGGGGAGTGAGGAAGAGGCTCGGCTCAAGAGACTGCTGGAAAAAGTCGAGTTTACATAATGCCGCCCCTTTAAAACCACTTGGAAAAAGGTAAAAGATTGAATAATTTTCTCTCTTTTCTTTTCATACCTGCAGCACTGTCGTAGTGGGGCTAGAATCGAAGGTTCATCTTTTGAGTGACGCCCAAATCTGGATCCCAAGAAAATAAAAGTAACAAATGTGAATAAAAATGTTTCTGGTAAAAAAAAAACAACAAAAAAAAACCTGCTAAGAACTGCATTAAAACCTCTAAAATACTCACGCCCTTCCATTGTCGAGATGCAGCAGGAAAGTATCGTTGCCAAACTTCTCGAAGGTTTCATAATGATGCCTGTCCAGATTACCTAGAAAAGAAAAAAGATGGGTTCCATCTTTCTCATTTTACAACATGGATATACATTGTTTTTTATATATTGTTCTACCGTTTAAGAAAAAACAACAACAACTGCTTATTGGTGATTCTTTTAATTATCGACCTTTTTACTCACATACCTTTCAGTCATTTACTGTAGAGAAATTAAAAAAACTCGACAAAATAACAAGAAACTCACAGTTTTAACAAAAAATTTTAATTAAACCCTCCTTTTAAAATGTTACAAAGTTGAAGGAAAATACATAACGGTAAATTTTGACACTTCACATGAAGTTAAAAGGATGAATCCCATCACGATAAAGCAGGCGTTAGGCAACCTCACTCTGGGACAGAAGTCACAGCGGCTCAGAAGAGTCAGAGTGTACTCACTAATCTCACCCTTCTCAAACTACACAAAGCAGGATTGAGCTTGGCACAAAGAGGAACTTTAGTGATTATGTTAACATCGCTCAGTTCCCATGTCCCACTGTCTCCCTCCTCGCTCAGATAGATGGGACAGTAGTAGACTGGTAAATTCGAAGCAGTCGGCGTGGCTTGAAGATTGCCTACATCTGTTAAAAATGAACTTTTACAAGACAAGGTATCTATTGCAGTTTTTCTGCTCCTGACTTGAGCCTTGACACTAAGAAACGGCATTGCACACGGCAGAGGGGAGACGGCTTCCTGCAGGGCTCCCGACTCTGGATCCCACGAAGCCCCCATCAGCTGCAAGCCACACAAACGCACGGCATCTGCACGAAGCAAGATGGGGAACGTGCCCTCAGGCAGAACCTGGGGAGGCAAAAACAACAAAAGTTACGGTGATGAGTCACCTGGGAGTAAATCCATTGTATTTATTGAAGCAGGAGTTCAGAATTTTTGAAGTGAGGTTCTGTTGAGAGCTTAGGGTTTAGCCCAGAGTACTATAAGTAAGCCTGGCGGGCCACCAGGCTTAACTAGTCCACCTGGCCAGACTAAGCATAATTTATTTACATTTTTAAAACTTTTTATACTAGTAACAGTGATAGAAAAGATGAGTTAAAGTGGGAACAAAAGAACACCACAATTTGTCTGAATCCCTGGTTTTGGGATTAGGACAGCGTCAATAAGTAGGATCAGTTGGAATGCATGTATTATCGGGTTGTTGTTGTTTTGTTTTAAAGCGTTTTGAGATTATGTGTTGTCTATTGGAGCTATGTGAATAAACTGAATTGAATTGTTTTGTGGATGTAAAAAAAAATTGGGAGGAATATAAATAATTTTTAACTGTAGATCTGCAGTATGTAACTGCAGATCTACACCTGCAGATATGTTACGATATGTTAAGAAGACATGTTTTTTTACATATTTGTTTAAAATGTCACTAAACCATGAAAGTATGATATGGGACAGATAATCTTGATGAAAACGCTCCGTCGAGTGCTACTGTTGCCATTTGCAGAAACGCAAATGAATCCCACTTAGAAGCATCCAGTCAGAGCCAGTAATGCTGTCTAAGAGCTGTGAGTCATGCTTGTGTGCATGCTGCTCAATGTGCTTATGGTGGAGAAACTTACTGTTACAGAAATCTGTTTATCTGCCATCATCAGTGGCTATGCTAACTAGCTTTTGCATTCATGACAGGCTATGCTATTGGGAAAATCTGCAGCATAGCAGAAAGCAGGGGTGTGTGTGAGCAGCACTTACACAAGCATGACTGTTTCTGACTTTCTGACTGAGCGGTGTGTTTCTGCAGATAGAAGTCAGAGCTTGATTTTTTTGTACACATTACCTGTCACACTAGTGACAGTTTTAACAAATATGGGAAAATCCCTTTTTTATAGAAATTACACACTGCAGATTTAATGTGACATATATATAGAACATATCAAAAAAATTGTAAAATAAATAATAAAGTGTGGACTCCATCCTACGTTGAAGTATTCAGAATTAACAGCCTGAATGTGTGGCAATACTTTAAAGACTAGAAACTCACTTTAAAAATCCTGCACTACATTTGAAACCTTTATCCTCAACCTGAAAATGTAGTATTATATCGCTGACGTATTTGTAATTTTCCAGAGCAGCCTCTCGCATCAACGCCAGCAGAAAGCCTCTGGGCTTTCCGAAAGCTGCTAGTCGATAAGCATCTGGTGGATGTGAGGCGCCGTCGTAGCTAAGGTAAGCACTGAGCAGCTTTGCCCTCTCCTCCAAACGAGACAAGTCGGTGAACTTCAATAGGGAGGTGGAGAATGAAGAGTACTGATCGCCCTGCTGGAGCTGTGAGAGGTGCAGGGACACCAAATCAATGAGATCGTCCCATTCGGCCTGGAGGAAGTCACGGACGGGATTGCGAAAAGCGGCGGCCTCTTCTTTAATTCTCTTGTCTTTCTTGCTTGTGAGGTAATTCTTCAGATCTTGGAGTCTCTGTTCTGCTATGTCGGCTGGCAGATTGGTAGTCAGATCCTGAGTTGGGCTGAAGCTCCTCCTTGTCCCTAACGGTGATTGGGACCCTTGAAGCAATATGTTCAGATTGTGGCTATTGATTTTGTCAACTTCAGGGGCCACGTCGGCACTGAAGCCGAGCATCACCAGGTTGCTGATGGCTAAATCCAGAAAACGTCGATCCAAAACACGAAGCAGGCTTGGTAAGTCTAAGAAAGGAAGACAATGACATTGTGTTAATGCTGAGCATATTCTCAAGTCACTATCATGGTATAGGGCTGCTCTTAAATGCCAGAAATCCAGTTAATGTTCATAGAATTGGGTAGTAACTAGTTACATTTCCTTTAGTAAAGTTAAATAGACTTTAAATATTAAATATTTAAAGTCCATTAATGGCATTTCAATAAGGTCACATAGTTACCGTAATGGGAACAGCCCTTGATCATTTCTGAAAGGATGCACGGTCCAATGCCTGAAAGGGACGGCTCTGTAGTGAAGCAACACTTGGCGATACTGTCCACCAGCTCTAAGTCTGCAGAGTCTATTATGTGGCCGCCGTGAACAACACAGGCTACAAATACAAGCAACACGCGGTTAAAGCGGGCTCTGACCTAGAGAGACCGTTGTATTCTTCCATGCCTCACCTGCTATGTAGCGTAAAGTATTCCATTTGTCATGGCACTGACCGGTGAAGTTGATGTACGCGTCTAATAAAGCATTGAGGTCATCTTGACACCTTTATAAAAGGTATTTAAAAAATATTAATGAATATTAAGTTAAAAAACAAAACAAGAAAAACAAAACTGCACATTTAGAGTTGAAAAAATTTGCCGTTTTCATTACGACGTTGTTACTTACCAGTAATACGTTCTTCCGAAGCTCAGATATTTATAGGTCTGCCTCTGCATTAGAACTGAGTGAAAGACGGCACAGCGGAGAAGCACCTTCATCTTGTCATCTGCGACATGTGACCACGACTGATGCTGACTGACTGAGAAAACCTGTCTGAAGGAAACACTCATCTCTTCTTTCAGATTCGAGGGCGAGTCAAAGCACAGCGGTAGGGCCCCCACTCTCACCGAGACTGTGAACAGAAAATGTAAATAAAACTGAACTCCTTATGACAACATAACTGTTTTAAATAGAACAGTAAGAAATAGTGATCGCAAGACAACAACAGCTTTCACGGATGATAGATTCGGAGCAATAAAAAAAATATTTGTGGCCAAGTACCATGGATAGTTATACAGAAGAATTGCCGCTACTGTAATATTTTCATAAATAAACAGACCATCATTAAATACATATGAAGTATACCTGGTAGAAATTTGGCTGCATTTTCTGTATTTACAAACCACATGCGAAAGCCTGGATGAACCGAGACCGTCTCCTCTGGAAGTCATGGAAACATGTGGACAGAAAAACAGACGGATTGGCCACAATATCAATTAAACATGTTCTGAATTTACAATAGGACAGGAAGAAAAAGAAATAGGCTCAGATAGCAGATGTTCAGAGAATGGAAAAAGTAACCTTTACAGTCAATTTTAAGGTAAATTTATTTTTCAAACACTGGAACAAATTGAAAAAATTTATCAAACAATACAGTTGAAAGCATACCTTTACCGATTAGAAACACACATACACACATTTTCCTCACTGTCTGAAGTTAAATCAGACCAAATTTCTTGGTTTAGAAAGTTGTTTCTTTTTGCTAAATGTCGTAAAATGCACTGAGAACATTTATTAAGTTTTCTGCCATCAATAATTTAGAAGGTTTGTGTGAAATGAACAATTTGATTCTAGTTTCCACTTTATCACCAAGATTTATGGACTCAATCTATTGTAATGTTGCTCTATAGTTCAACATAATGCAACACCAGTTACGGTTCATATCTCTGGCTTTTGTATGCTCCACTTCTCACAAACAACAAAAGACAGAAGAAAAAGAATACCATGTGCAAAGTAATGAAGGCTGTTTTTGGGTTGTTTTTTTTTTTTTTTTTACTGAAGTAATTTCTACAAGTCTGTATTTATTTCATTTACCATAAGATATGGAAATATCAGTATCTGAACACAAAAATTTAAAAAATAAAGAAAGAGTACAGCGATTACTATCCCACAGTGGGGAAATAGAGTATAAAATGGACTGCAGCTGACTTTACCTGTGAGGGAAGGTACCAGCTGTCTGAGGCGCACCATAACCTCGCTGTCCCACTTGTCCAACAGCTGACAGTTGTTGAAGACCAGCCACTGGCCCTCGCTGGAGGCTTGGTCCAACATTAAAAGGGTTTCTTCTTTATCACACCCTTCCCCGATCGTAATTACTCTTACCTGGACCGAAATATATGTGAAAGAAATAAACGAAAGAAATGAGAACTTTTTAACAAAGCTCTCACAGTGCCTGGCAAAAGCATTCAAACAACCCTTCAACTTTTTTCACATTCGTCACATTAAGCCATAAATTTTGATCCAACGTACTGGGATTTGAAATGCTACGCCAACACAGAGCAACTCATGAAGGAAGACGGAATGCATCCTGCAGGATGTAACGCTTTTACATGTTTGCCAACACCGTCCCCATGTTGAGACACTATTATATCAGACAGAGAATCTGTGAAATGATCGAGCTCCTCCACCTCCTCCCTGTGCTGCTATTGCTGTCTGAAGAAATGCACCGCTCACGGTCACAAACAACCAATAAGAACCAGGAGGAGGGTTTTAGCACTGTCAATCAGTTTGTGTAGGCGCTGCTCAATGTGCTAGTGGCAGAGAATCAATTACCGTCCCATGAAGACTGGTAACCCGCCGTCATCAGTGGCCGTACTTACTAGCCTTAGCATTCATGACAAACTGTGCTATAAGGAAGAAGTTATACCATAGCAGAAAGATATCATAAGCGTACAAGACCATGACTCACAGTCCTAAAACCTGCCTGCTGCTTCTGATTGGTTGTTAGCACTGGGAGAAAGGAGAGGATCCATTAGCTTTTTTTCTTACATTGTATGTCTCATACCGTACAAAGTGACAGTTTTAATAAATATGTAACGTTTTTTTTTTTAAAGTTACACACTAAAGTTTTAAGCCAGAACTACAATGGAATATCTTAAATCAAAGCATATCCACTTGTTCTTAAAAGACCCAGACAGTTGTTGATTCCAGTTGTTCTTCATCCAGTATTAGTTCAGTGATCATGTTGGCAAAGAACAATTGACAAAAAATATTAGCCTCTTGTTGTGAAATGCCGATGGTGACAAAAACCAATAGATCAACTTTTGTTGCAATTGCAGAATTTCGCTTCTACTCCACAGTTGTGTGCTGCTTTGAGTTGGTCGACCAAAATTAAGCATATAACAGTGTTGTTTTAGCGTGAATAATGTGAAAAAGTTCAACATCAGGCAGGACAACATGGCTAGGAAACACAACATGATATAAGGATTCTAGATCAGTTGCTGGAGATAATTATTGATAAGTTTTTGTTTTAAAACTCTAAAACTATGCCAAATTAGTGATGCAACCTTTCCTTTTTTTTTTACCCACGACTTTCCAAGCCGTTATTCTGCTTGCCTACATCCCCCAGAATGCTGTGTGGTTCTGGGTCAGAGTTTGATGAAATTTTTGAAAATTATATCAATTGATACTGATCATGTATCTATTGCCACTTGTATTGTTATTGATTCATTGCCCAGCCTTTGTTCAAGGGGAATATTTTTAATCCAAAGGATTTAATTTATGCAAATAAGAACATGAAATAATTAATTGATTAAATAGTTATCTAATTAAATACACTGCTCACCTCCTTTTTTCCATCTTTGTGGCCCAGCCGACGTATAAAATCAAGAGGATCGATGTTTATCTTCGTATCTTCTTCTGTGTTTGGCAGTGTAAAGATGATGGGTATGCTGAATCTTGTCAGATATTCTGCAAGAGCGTCTGGGTCCACAGAGGTTGGAGCTGCTGATGTTTTTGAAGACAGTAAAAGCAAGCAGGCATTCATAGCGTCCCCTACTTTCTCTAGGCAGTCAGTGCGGGCAGTTTTCCACAGGATAGCTCTCTGCAGCAGCGAAAGGTGAGAGTGAGAGCAACGCGGAACGTCCCCTACTATAGTAGAAGAAGTGAAGCACAGATATTCCTGCCACTGTGTGGGAGCGATGCAGAGCGAATCAGTTAGCTTGTTGAAACAGGGAATCTTCTCCAACAAGATTAGATCTGAGTGAACATTTGAAGGTATCCAGCTGGGTAGGTCTAAGGATTTTACTTCGGCCTGACTGTGTTCAATGTCTTTGAGACCCCTGAGGAAGATCACCTTCTCTACCTCAGTGCAAAGCTCGTGGTGCTTGAGGATTTCCAGAGACACCAACAGTTTCAAAACGGCAAAGTGTCTCCTGAACAGACGTGGTCTGTAGTTTAGCAGCAGGTGGTGCGCCATCGTGTTCATAACCTCTGGTAGCATGACCATTCCAACTCGCCCCGTTGGAAATGATGTTAATGCCCTGACTTTTTCACTGAAAGCGTCTTGCATCACTTTCCGGAACTTTTGCAGAGAAAAGTAATATGCGGGAGAAAGACGGGACACGGACTGGATGGCCTGATAGAGGGCGGCGCCCAGATTCATTATCAGACGAGGTTCGTCCAACAGGGACTCCTGGTAGTCCAGCTCTTCTCTTAACTTATTCTTCTCATCGTGCAAAGTCTCCATTTCTTCTTCATAAACATCCAAACGAGGCAGAAAATTTGGATCTTTGAACAGCGCGCATTTATTCTGTACGATGTAGTCTATCAGTCCTTCCTAGGAGAAGAATTAAAACATTCAGCACAAATATAAAGTGACAGCATAACAATTCATCAGTATTTAACATGATTGTTTTGCATAATAGTTGTCTTTAAACTAGGGATGCACTGATCCACTGTTTTCACTTCCGTACCAGATATCTAAGGTTTAATATCAGCCAATACCAAGCCGACACAGAAAATCAGTGCTGTATTAATTTAAAACAAATTACTTTAAACAGAGATAAATGTACTGAATTACAAATTTTCTAACTATGCACCAGTTCAGCACATCTGAACACACCAATACCTTCACAAACTCAGTCAAACATGTAAAAGCAACACAACTTTAATTTGTTTAGTCAGTGCAATTAAGAGTAGAACAGCCAATGTGAAAAAAATGATAAACTGAAACTGACAAAACTAATAGGTTGACTATCTTGGTCAAATATGTAAAAAATAAACTCAACTCAAATGGTTCAGAAAGTGCAATTAGAAATTCTAAGTATAATATAAAACAAATAATAAATCATGATGACGCTCACAGCACAAAGCAGGGTTTCCCCCATTGTATTATAAGCCTGGCGGCTCGCCAGGCTTATAGCCCCCATGCCAGGCTAAGCGTTGCTTGTTTTTGTTTTTAGGAAAATTATATATATTCTAGCAATGAGACTATATATATATATTTTTTTTGAGCCAGACTGCAAGCATCTCTTTTGCTCTGAGGATTTCACTGGTGGAGCAGATGTATTCCTAAAAGATAGGTTTATAATTGATGCATTTAAAGCTGGCAAAACTGACCAATCACACAGCTGGCGCCTGTACGCGTTGCCTCACTGGTGGACCGCATCAGCGCCCCGACCAGCGGGCTTAGCAAGTTTTCTGGGGGAAACCCTGATAAAGCATAGAGTTAGACTGAATAGACACATTTTTCAATTTTGGGACCGATATAGATTTTTGTGTAGGATCAATGCGTCTCTACTTTAACCCTGATTAAAGCTTGACCTCTAAATAAATAAGTTGAAGACTTCCAAGACTAAATTTGTACAATTTTCAATAATCCAACACAATAGAAACACCCAGAAACAAATAGTCTGCCTAGGTCACCTCTGCTGAGACCAGTTTTTCCTGCAGGAACTGATTGTAATTCTGGAATCGCATGTGTTGCATCAGCAGCACTTTGCAATCAGTCTGCAGCAGCTGTGTCAGCAGCAGCTCCCGGATCTCTTCCGTGCTCAGAGAAAGGTCAACCACAAGCAGTTCAGCCAAGATGGACGGATCGATCCCTGGGGAACAGGAGTAAATGAAACCTTGAGTTATTACTTTCAAATGCGCAGGAAGAGGTCATCGCCTCAAAGTCAACCTGTTTCCTGCTCAGCATCTATGTTGTAGCTGTCCTTATAATCTTATCATCCCTTCAAGATTCGGCTTATAAGAACAGCGCTATGTAAAAGTACACGCATGCCTTGAGCGCTTGCATGTTTTGATCTTACCTCATAAAATGTGAAACAGCTCAAGAGGTGGAATTTAATCAATTTAATTAATTTCAGGAAGCTGTTGGCAATAATCAATCAATTTTATGATACATTAAGATGAACTAGATCATTTCTATTTTGAGGATTGACACTTTGTAATATTTTTTAACTCAACATTATAAACAGATTATAATTTGTTTCTGTTTACAGTTTCTGGAAATAGAAACTGTAAACAGAAACTTTAAACAGAAACTTTAAAATCCATTTCAATTCAGGTTTCAGTTGTTTGTGGTTCTTTTTTCAACTTATTGTTTTATTTTGGACATTTAAAATAACTCCCAGTTCCAGTGTTACCAGCTTTTTTTTACATTATCAAGCTTTGTTAGTCTGTGAGAGGGTGGACTTGCATCATTATTCTATTATCAATATGTTATGGTCTCAACAAGCCAATATTACCATTTATCACAATCATTTTTGGGACAATTAATCGGCAAGCAAAATTTGTTGTCGTGATTGGCCTAAATGTGAGAACAAATTTTGGTGCGGATGATATCGGCTGAGACACCTGCAGCAGACGTTCTTACCCCTGTTGAGCAGTCTGACAGGCAGAGGCGTGCTGAGGAAGAGGCGGAAATCTGGATGAACGGGTTGAGGAGGTTTCTCTCGTCTATAAAACCAAAGTCGATTTGGAGGCACCAGTTTTGCCAGAAACTCAGGACTCGGTGTGGCACGTTCCGCATGAGTAACAAGTACATTCAATCCTGGAAAAAAAAACACAGGATTTGCATCGGTATTTCACTTACAAAAAACACTTCATTATTTGAACAATAGGTACTTTATTTGGTCATTTAAATCACCTTTCTCAGCAGCGAGATCCAGCTTCTCAATGAGGTCTAGATCATCAGCACACAGCACCAAATCACACTCCAACTCCTTCTCAAGAGATGAAGACTTTCCTGGACAGGAGGTAAGTGAGATGTATTGACTCCTACCACAGACTTGAAGAGGTTTCAAAACAACTTAGAAATGAGACTCAGTGAATTGCACAAGATGTGATGGCAAACACTGAGCCGTTATTAACTTTGAAGTTATATCAAAGCATATCGTTTGGTCCAATTAAGAGTGAGTGGCACGACTTAAAAGTCAATGTTCACAAATAGCAAAAATACTGATGTTTGTTGTTGTAAATTGACATAGTTTTAGGATATTCAAATGGTGTGAATACTTTTGAAAAGCACTCCATTCCCTCTATAAGAAAGAACAAATGAGATGATAAAAAAATAAATATAGTTTGATATTTTTTTTAAATCAGAAAACATAAGGTGGTAAATTCTTTGTAGTGCTTTGCTCCAATCATAAATATGTAAATGCCATTAAATTAAATTAACTTTGTGCCTAATGATTGAGACTCCTTGTATTAGATCAATTCAGGTTAAATAAGTTCAACACTGAGAGGACCTACCTCTTGTGAACCACTTCTGAGAGCTCCTTTGGAAGTGCTGGGAAGAGTCTGCCATAAGAGGCCAGCGGAAAACGCAGGCGTCATCGTAGCCCCAGAGCAACAGCTTCAGTCTGAGTCTGGTCGAGAACGTGTCCTCAAGCTGCCAGTCGTCTATTTCTAAAAGCCAACCCAGAGGCAGCGTCAGATTCTCAGACACGGGGATGGGAAACCCAGGAGGGGGAGTTATGGTTTCTGTGCCTCCGTCGGTAAACAGGGAGCTTCTGATGTCCTTGGGGTTTACGTCAATATGTCGAGTCCGGCAAAGTTCCATCCACTTGTCCTTTAGATCTGTCCGAACAGCAGCCCCAAACGGTCCTAAGTATGAGATGGTGGCCGAAAGAAGAAGAGCGTCACCAGGTATCTTCTGTCGACGAGACTCCAATTCCTGAGGTAAAATGAAAGAGAAACTTGTTACTGCTCATTATAGCGCTGTGAAAAATGTTTTCCCTCCTTGCAGATTTAATGGATATTTCAGATCACCAAACTAGTTTTAAGATTAGTGGAAGGTGACCTAAAAAAGAGAGAAAAGTTTCTATTTTATTTTTTTGTGAAATGTTATTTCTAACCCAATGCTAAATAGTGAATCAACAATGACTGACCACATTTTTAAGTTCAGTTTTATCAGCCACCAAGATGCCTAAGTCAGGGTTTCAAAAAGTCTCACTGGCTGAAATTTAAGACTTTTAAAGACCGTTATGAATAAAAATTAAGATCGATATCTCAACAGAAATGTACGAAAGTAATGCTTTTTCCCCCAGGGGACCAAAACTGAAAACTTTTTGTGATCTTTGGATGTAGCCTTGTATGGGTTGGCAACAGAAACAGGAGTCCAACCGTTGGTTGGACAAACATTGTCCAACCAACAGCTGATAAATTTACATTTACCCATGAAAAGTGAAAAAAAGCTAGTTAGTTACTAGCAAATACTAGCATCTGGTTACCAGAAGCCTTAACAGAGACAGAGAGTGCAGTGAGTGATGATATCAGCATGCGACTCAAATGTTGGCCTGACACAAAAGCGCCATTAAAAACAAACAAGAAAAAACAAACAAAAAAATCCTGATATAGTTACAGCAAATTTAAAAACCTGTAATTAATGTCTTTAAGGCCAACATATATTTTCTTTAATTTTAGGCTAAGGATGTGGGGACACCCTGTTACTCACAGAATCAAGTTTTCACTTATCACTAAATCTGCCTGAGAACATGAAGCAGGAAAAAAATGTGTCAGGGGACAAATACTCTTTCGCCGCATGGCAAATAAAAGCCAAAAAAAATACAAATCTGGGAAAATGATTGGTAGAAATTGTGGATTTAGAAAGCATGCTTGTATCACCTGAAATTCAGCCTTCCAGTTTTGGTACAGCATCGCCACACGCATAGCACATCTGGTAGCGTCTTCTTCTTCCTCCTCAGCTTTGTACAACTGGCGTTGGAGGTTCTGCAGCTCATTTCGAATGTTTCGAAGCTGTTGCTCGCAGTTCTCTAGGCGCTGATCGGCCTCCCTCTCATACTGCCTCAATAAGTGCACCATTCGCCGTAAACGTCCGGCTTGACCGTCCAATTGATTCTTGTTCGACAGGTTATGTTGCACAAGGCTGCATTCATACATGGCCTGGATCCATCGGCATAGGGACTCACAGGCCCTGCTGACTTCTCGCACAGCCTCTGGTTCAAACAGAGGACTCTCGATTATCTCTTTAAGCTGCTCCAGCTGCTCACCGGTCATACTGGTGCGGTCAAAGAACTGCAGCTCCTGGGGGGGAAAAAAAATGATTGTATGATTGTATTAAAAGCATTCAATAAAGGAGCAAAAAAACAGTTGCTTCATTGGTATACAAACTGATGATGATGAATGAGCACTGCTTTGGATTGCATTGCATTCTGTGGGATATTGAGAGGGTTTTACTACGAGACATTTTCCCTTCACGCACCTCAAAAAAGTTGTGCTGTCCGAGGAGAAGCTTGGCACTCTCCCAGCCTGCAGGACGGTTAAACATCAAACACATAGCGTCCATCATCTTCACCACCCCCTCTGGTGGATCCCTGTAGTGACGCACCTCCTCCAGGTCAGCTTTATTCAAGCAATTTAGAATCTCAAGGCCTGCCTGGAATATTGCTTGTATCTTTTAAAAGACAAAGCAAAAAAAAGAACAACCGTAAACTACTAGGTGTCCAAAAATGTTCTACACGAAGCATCCATTTCAAAACTAAAGGCATTGATGTAGTTTGGACAAATATTATACAGTGTCTTGCAAAGAAAATGTATTTTCTTACATTTTAAACGAAACATTTTCATGGCTAGAAAAAGCACATTTTGTAAGACCAAAATGTATCGTAACGAGACGGAAAGAAGTGGATGTGTATTCAGCCAACTTTAGTTGACTGAAATCAAGTGCGAGCCATTGCCATCAGAATATGAGTGGGCAATATGATACGTGGTACTACTGTGATAACAAAAAATTGACGATAAGAAATACTTATCACTTTTTTTCAGGTAGCTGTATGGCTGTGACTGCATGACACAGCAATCATTGCCCTACAAGGACAAACACTGATCTTGAAAAATATTTCCATTTGTAATATCCCTGCTTTAGAATCACTTAAGTTGTAAAGAGAATTTAAAATCAGTACAAATTCAGATATTCAGTGAAGACCTGAAAAGGTTTATCAGAGAATAGACGTGAACAACAGTGCGATAGAGAAGAAACACAGCAGACAGTTCAGAAAGAACTGTCTGCTGTGGAGATGTTTAAGATAGTTTGAAGCTATAGGTAAAGGTAATTTTATTTATATTGCACATTTCCAGCAACAAGGCAGTTCAAAGTGCTTTACATAAATTAGAAAAAAATTCAAACCAAACAACAAAACCAGAAGAAAGACAAAAAGGTAACAAAAAAAAAGCTAAATGTTGGTCCAACACATTTGATTCTTGTTCTGGGTTACTAAATACTCTTCAAAGACCCTAGAAAAACCAGTTTCTCTAGGGTCTTGCTCCAGTGTTAAAACTAGGAAGCTAAATGTTGGTCTAAAGTAATAAGTACTCCAGTTGATCAATTTGTGAGGTATAAAACTAAGTGTGGTTCTCCATGTTTGAAACTGAATTTTCTGGCCTACATGTATGTGTGAAGGAAAACTAACAAAGCAAAAGGTGACTCAGAGTATTGACTGAATACATACAGTAAACACTTCAGACTCTTCAGATCTATATTTATGAAAATGTTGTCATGATATATATAAGAAAAAAAAACATTACCAGATTTTCAGACTGTGTAATCATCTTCTCTGTGTCACCCAGGTTTTTCATTCCAGCAATGCGTCTCTCCATAGCTTCTTCATATTTAATCTTCAACTGTTGCAAAATATCCATGAGCTCTGACTCAAGCTTTTGAATAGAGAAACAGAATGTTTTTTTTTTTAGTCACCTCTTGTTAATTCTGCAAATGTTATATTTCTTACTAAAGTAAACTCCAGAGGTAAACATCTGTTTTAAAGAAATTTTTAAAAGTATTCTGATAATAAACAAAACTGCAGCAGAGTTGAATTATATTAAAACCACATTAAATTGCTTTGCATTACCCTCCGTGCGTTAGCAATCTGTTCTTGCAGTTGCATTAAAAGTTGTTTACATAGTTCAGAAGTTTTATTCACAGCATCCAAGCATTTCAGAGCAATAGCAGTTCTGGAAGAGATATACAGAACTTTATTATGTTTCAGTCCAGAAGAACCACGTGTGACATATTGTTTTTATCTCCATTAAGGAAAAAACAAAACCTGACTTGAATGTTAGAATTCTCAAGCTGCACGTAATTACAAATGTTATGGCAACTGAGGAAATAGCATAACAATTAGAAAAATAAATATCTGATTTAAAATATTTTACTGTCGCAACACCCACCATGTCTGATTTGATGCATAACAATTTACTTTGTTTGATATGATTGTTTGTTTTTCTCAATCAGCAAAAAAGGAAAGATTGTAAACAATAATTTTATTGTTTACAATCCATTATCGCAAGAACTGAAACGGTCTACAGTATTCTGATTCTGCTTCACCCTAGTGAAAAACAAATGTACTGTAATGTAAGTGTACTGAATTTTAAAACACTTAAGTGTATTTTCAGTCAGAAATATCAGAATTGTCAGTATGTTTGAATGGCTCTACAGCAAATCTTTTTTTCTGGAAAAGCTAGTCACCTTATTCTATTTTATATAGTCGAGTATGTCAATGTCATACTTTTGTCAATTCAGGTTTAACCTTAAAATTATATATATATATATATATATATGTATATATAAAAGCTGCAATAATGCTGCAGAACAGTTACCTGTCATGTTTGGTTTTCCATGTGTTGTACAGTTTGTCGTAAATGTGAGCAAAGCAGGTGATGAACTCCAGGTAAGTCGTAGGGGTCAACGGCTGAGATTTAACAAAGATAGAAAAATGCTTAAATGAAGACTGGTGGATTCCTGCCATGGCCACAGTCAAGGTGTCCTCTGAGAACTCTATGGGTGCTATAAAAAAAAACAAAACAAGAAACAACACAACCACATAAAACCAAAGAGTTAATGTTTCAGGGGCAAAAATAGGTACAAAAAAAAAAAAAAAAAAAAAAAAAACATGGTAAGGTTAAGATGAGTTCTGTTGGTGGGACTCACTATTAAAAGGACACAATTTGAGGCTCTGAATAGCGAGTTCTGCCAAAGACTGAGAGGACCATGCTTGGTACACTTCCACACAGTAGCTGAGCTTCAGTGCCTTGGACAACTGTGCCTAAAATGTAAAAATATACAGGAAGTGAAATATTGTTCCACAGAATATAAAATTTCTTTTGCCTGGGATGTCGGTTTTATCGTCCTAATGATTGCATGTACAGTAAGTACAATAGATCTGACATCTTTAACCCTGACAACAAAGTTGCTTTTAAACTGTCTTAAAAATAAGGTATGTATTTCGGATTGTTTATCTGGAAAAGTGAACATAAAAGAATTTTTTTATTACAGCCAATACAAAGTTTATCTGACACACTTAACATTTCAGGACTTACGCTCCAGGGCTGTGCTTCTTTGTTTGCAGGTAAATCATTGACTTTTGTGACAGACATCAACAGGAGCACATGGATATTTTTGTAATCTGTACCAAAAGACCTTTGGATCACAGAGAAAAACAAAACACAGAGTTGAGAGTTCGCACACAAAAACCAGCAAGCTTGGAACAATTCCATGCCACGTATATGTATATACTTATATATATTCACAATGCTATAATGCGGTTTTTATTTGAAAATTAAAACAACACAGGAACTCAGTTCAAAAGAGGTACATTTATCAGGCACTATGACAATACAACCAACTAAACATCTGTACATAATCCTATGTTAAATGTCACAAAATACCATGCAGAAAGTGAATATTTTTCCTCTTAAAGTTGCAGTATTATAGCTTTCATTTTGTTAAAATTGTCATTATGTCATAACAGTATGAGACAAATAATTTATGAAAAAAAACAAAAAAAACAATCTAACTCCCCTGCCTTTTCCCAATGCTCCAAGTACTGACTGCAGAAATACATCAGTCAGTAAGAAACAACCAATCAGAGCCAGGAGGAGTTTTTCAGTGCTGTCATTCACCCTTGTTCTCGCCCATTCCCTTTTGGGAATGTTTTACTTCACCAAATCATAGTCTGCTGCAAATCCTAAGGCATGGCCACACATGGCGGATAAACGGTTTTTCTGTAACAGGAAGTTGTTTTTCTTTCAAAAAATAACACATTTTTTGATGCATACACGAGGGTGACTGACAGCACTAAGCCACTCCTCCAGAATCTGATTGGTTGTTTTTGACTGAGAGCGGAGCATTTCTTCAGACAGCAATAGCAGTATTGGGAGGAGGTGGAGGTTCTTGATTTTGTTCACAGATCATCTATCCCATCCCTTACTGTCACAACATAAAGACAGTTCAAATGAATATAGAAAACACACTACAGCTTCAGTTGGTGTGCTTGGAGCAGGAAAAAGAAGCACGCCAGTATGTTTTTCTCAAGTTTACAAGGGGGTGATTTGTGATGACTAGACAACTGATACATAGCATCCTTGAAAAGCTGTCCTTCGTGCCAAAAAAGAGTTACTTTAGCTTAAATTGCTAAATAAATTTGGGCTGCCGTTGGCAAAAGTGTCAGGAATCACTGCATCACAATGTCCTATCAGGATGACTATTTTGGTCATGAAGATGCATATGTTTGGTGTGTTGCTGGACTTTATTCTTTGAACAAGTACTAGTTTTTGCACAATGACTAAGTGATAAACTTTGTCTTCCACTTACTTTTCATTTATCCAACTTTCCATGCGATATCGACTTAAGTATTTCAGAGAAGTCACTCTGAAAACATGAGTACTCAATTTTTCCTCCTTGTAGTCCACTGGGGAGGCCTTCTGTGCCATAAGCATCAGTATTTCTTCTCTCACAGCCGGACTGATGTTTTCATGGACCAGTAAGATGGTATTACTGTCATTCATATTGGTTCTGTGCATTGCTTCTTTTAGGATGTCATGGAACTGAGTCTCATTGCTAGAATCTAACTCTATTAACTCATAACCTGTGATGTAGGCAGCTAAACGCACAGCAGTTTTACGTCCTGTTTTCCTGTCAGAGCTGATCAGCACTCCATGGCCTCCAGGTAGAACCAAAGCCCTGAGTATGTGTAGTAGCTGCATCACTCCCTTTGTGTGTAAAATGTATCTGTTTATTATCCTGTAGATATCATCGACTTCTCTATCAATGAGCCCATGCAACTTTTGCTGTAGTACATCAAAGTCATGCTGCTGATACGAGTCAGGTTTAACCTTTGGGTGATGCTTCACACATTTCGCTGCAAGATAGAACTCAGGAGCATACACAAGCCTGGTCATTTCTTCCACGATGAGCTTCAACAACTCTGGTCCAGCAGTGTAACTTTCAACGCTCGTCTCCTCTGCGGAAAATACTCTAGATTCTGCCTGGCCATTCTGAAGGTCTGACTGTTCAACTGTACTCCTCCTCTGATGAAATTGTGTAGAGTCAACATTCTGACCTACTCCAAGTAATTGTTGGCTATCTTCAACTTCCAAAATGTCCATATAAGTCCCTTCCATAAACTCATGTCCATAGTGGATTAATGTTGTCTTGGCAACCAGTGTCAGAAATGTATTAATTTCCTGCTCTGAGCAGAACCTATCACCGAAGGTGCGTATGCACTCATGCATCCAGAGATGGATTATGTTAAGAATGGGTACTGAAGTAGTTGATGCAAACGGCAGAAAACCTGAACGTATTTTTCTGTCTTTCTGGGTTTCTGTGTTTAAAATGTCATGCTGCCACAAGTACATCCCTGAAAACACCTTCTGAATGTCATGGTAAGAGAATATAAAGAAGGGCCTCTGTCCAGTGGGACGAAAATGATCACACACAGCTTTGTAAAGACTTATAGTTGCAGTGACTATACAGATTGACATTTTCTCGACGGAGCAATCTAGTGGCATTTCTCTAAGCCACCTTTTTAGAAATGCAGAATGGAAAGACAAAATAGTATCTTCAGAAAGGCTAGGCAGCATAACGATGGTGAAGAGTCTTGAGAGTCGCAAAGATATTCCACCACTCTTACGATCACGATCACCCAGTCTGGAGATATGAGACGTAATCAAATAGCTGACGGTTTCAGCATTAAGAGACTCAAGAAAGTAGTTGTCAAGTGTAACAATCTCTCCCTTTGATATACATTGACGTAGTGCCTCCAAGGCTGTTGATTCTCTCCCAAAGACATCTTTCAACAAAAATAAAATATATTAATTTCAAAAGCTTTTTATATATGAAATGTAACAGTCATCATTTTTACTTACCACAGGGGGCATCATGCAAATCCTCCACAAACAAAAGTAGACTTGGCGGTTTTGCAGCAGAATACACATTATCTTTTCCATACTTCTGTCTGCAGATATTTCTAAGTATGAGGCGCAAGTCTTTGTAGCTCAGGAGTGGACTTGCTGCAATGTTAATGTGTGGCAGATCAAAACTTGACAAGCTGTTGCTCAGTGTAGTTCTCCCAGAACCCGACTCTCCTGCAATCAACACTGGCTGGTTTGCATCCAACATTGTGTCCACCAGATGCCAGTATGTCCAAAACTGTTGTAATACATTGGAAATAATAGATCAGATAGAACAGATTCAAAGACTAGAAGGTGATAACCTGAATGTTTTATTCATTTTCACAATTGTTGATTCAATATAATGAACAAACCTTTGGAATGACGGTATTTGTTGACAGCATATCACTGGGATCCATTTTACTGACTTTACAGAAAAAGTGTTCAAATATACTTTCTCGCTCTGGAACCTGAATTTTGTACCTGGAAGCAAACAGCACTTTGCGGGTTAATATGTCAAATTTTGGCCAATGCCTGCAAAAAAAAACAAAACACAAAAACAAAAAAACAGAAAGGTTAAAAAAAGTTGTTACAAATATTAGAAGAGATACTCAGCAATGTAAAACTGCTCAACACACAAAGAACTACATTCCAAAGGTTCCATTAAGATTTGTGTACCTAAAGTGCAGATGTCCGCCAAATGCCCAAACATAAGCCACCAAGAAAAAGTTTCTGAAGAGCTGCTTTTGCTCGCTTTGAGCATTGCTGTTTGGGTCATCGGTTTCATCTAAAGCCACAAGAGAAAGACAGGTAAGTCACACAAAATGGACAATGGAAACTAGCATGAGTATCACAAGTGTTTCAGCTCATCTTTTGTGATTAACACACCTGTTTTGTCTTTTTGGGGGCGCCTTGTCCAATGTTGCAGAACAGCTCGCAGGATCCTAACAAAAGATGTGATTTCTTGAAGGCCATAATTTTCACATGATCCACTTTCAAAATTATTGACAGAAGTTAAACCATGTTGTCCAAGAAAACTCAGTGTTTTGGAGAAAAGGTCTTGAGCCAGTCGTTTCCACATTTTCTGTACTCTTTCATCCAGTTTATACTCATTTGAGATAGCTTCCATTTCACTGCTCCATATGGACTTCCACAGCTCAGTGTGTGTGAAATAAACAAGGCCACACCGGGTCACAACAGAGGGACTTGCATCACATAGGTCAGTCATCTCCAGAAGCAGACTGAATTGTGATGGAGATAAGATTGTTTCACCTGTTGACATACACAGATGTGGCTCCTGGGAACTGCACAGTGTGGTTAAGTGATCTAACCAGCAAGGCTGACCGATAGGCTCTCCATCCAATACCAACCACTTCGCAAGTGATGTCTCTTCGCTGTCCATGTCATCCATAAAGATTTCAAGGAATGTTCGATCGTATCGTTCTGAATCCTTAAGAACTTTTGCGACAGCTCCATCTTTCCATCCCCTGTCTTCACAGAAATAGCCAAATAGCTCACGGTGGGACATGGCATTAGGAAACAGGACCACAGTGTCAACATAGCACCAATTCAATGCAATGATCTCTGCTTCTCCATGTGAGGTACCTGTGTTGTTTATACTTGTGCTTGCCAGTCTACTTAATGCCCCAGCCAGAATGTTATAACAAGTAGTTTTTCCACTACCCGGTGGGCCAATAAGAATGACCGTTTGAGAGAACTTCAGGGTCTGGTACAGAGTAAGGGTTTGCTTTATTATTTCCTTGTCACAGCAGAGGTGTACTTCTTGAAGCTCTTCAACAACTGCATCTTGAAGTTGTCTTTTTTCACTTTCTTGAATAAATTTTTGAAAATCTGGAAACTGAACTGCTAAAGGGAATGTGTCCTTGAGAATAGTGTAGAACTGGGAGGTTTTCCTGGGCTCCGGTGTCAAAACAGAAAGAATAGCTTTGACAATCGCTGTTTCCTCCATCAAAGCCTGTAGAGTGCACAGCAGAGCCTTGCGTAGCTTAGGAAGCTTTGTAATTTCTTTTTCTTCCACTGACAAAGGCTCACCCTCATCAGCATCACTTACTTGATCCTGAATGGAAATTTCTCGCTGACTTATAGCATGGTGTAAGTATATTTCTGAGGCAGAGATGAGTTTTTGCAAGACAGCAAGAAAACAGCTTTGATTGTCACTGAATAAATCAGGAAGACATTCAGAATCTTTAATCAGGGTGATCAGGCACAACAGACGATGGCTTAAAGACAATGCGTCTAAGAATCCAATGGAAGCCAGCGTCACCTCAGCAACAATTCTGTAATCAGGGTGTGCTAATGAAACAGGCCTGGCAGCAAATCGCAGGCAATCTGGAATCTTTGATGCATATTGATTAGATGAGGTAAGAACACATCCAAAGCTTGTGTGGAAAAATATTATTTTCCCTAAAAGCTCAGAATGGTATTCTGAATCTAAACTCTCAAGTTCTGACTCCTTCATCAGCTTTTCATTCCTTTTTTTCTGTACATCCACATAGCAGTGGTGTATGTCACTAAGAAGTTGTTGTAGCACTGTCAGGACACCTTGTGATAGTAAGTCCACAGACTCCAACAAAAGCCACGCTCCTTCCTGAATGGCACCCACCAACATTCGTTGAATAACAGCAGATCCCATGCTTGGAGAGCACTCTTTAACCACAACCAGCTGTCCAAGAGCTTTTCCTAGCTGGATTACAGTGTTTGTTCTCCCAGACATTGAAAGTCCACCCATAAACCCAGACCTGTACCTTATCAAAGCAAGAACAAGCCCCAGTGTTGCCTTGTCTGTGGTGGGAGTTTGCACTAACAACCAGTCTTGTGGTCCATAATACTCAAAGCCGTACTGGAAATGGTGATCCAAAATATCCACATAACATGATGGATTATCACTGCAATCCAGAATCTCATCTTCTGTGTTGATATGATACTTCATCATGCTCAGCCACTCAAAGGATGACTCGGGTACCCCGGGTAGGTCCATGAGTCGAGACACCTGCCATCCATGATTCATTGCAAGTTGCACCAAGGCCCGCAAACACATCATTGCATATTTGGAAATCAAAGATTTATTTTCAGAGCCCAGGACTCTATTCCTGATAACATTGCAAAGGATTGTCAATTTTAAATTGTTCTTTGTCTTGACCTCGTTCAAGGCTTCTGGACTTACTTCCTGGAAAGCCTTGAGAACACATCTGCAGCAGAATGCCTCCTCTACCACAAGCAGACATTGAAGTGGAAAATCCAGGAACAAATCTAACAATGGGTGTGCATCTTTCATCTCGTCTGCATTGCCCGACTCAGAGTCAGCCACTTTACTGACATACATTATCTCTTGACCGACCGGCTCAAGCTGTCTTCTCAGCACTGTGCACTGTTTTATGAGTTTTACCATTGATAATTTCAAGTGTTTTTCAAATTTACATAGCCAAATCACAATGTCAGGGTTCGAGTCCAGAGGAGGGTGAAAAGCAATGTGTTCCTGGAGGCTGCCAAAAACACCCAGAATTTTTATCTGTTTGTGATTTTCAGATAAAGGCCCAGAGCTCTCCGAAATGCTTGTAGGTGACAATCTTGTGAGATTCACTTCAAGTGAATGTACACCTTTGAAGCACTTGCGCAAAAAGAATTGCTGTTTCAATACCAACGGGTGAAAAGAGAGCAGCTGCATTATCTCACTCTTGCTCAAAAAGTAGAATCTTGGAAACTGCTCACGAAAGTTCTGAAAAAAATTCTCCATCTGGTTGGAAATATCTTCCATTGTAAACAAACCGTCCATGAGAGTCTTGCAAAGGCTTTCACCGTCATGTTTGCGATTTAGTTCAGAGCTCACAAATGTCCACATGCGAGGGTCGGTTGAGATTAATTGCATTATTTTTTTAAAAGCATCATCAACTGGTTGAAAATGCTTCAGCTGAAAAAAATTCCACATGAAAATATTTAGTTACAAAGCTTTTAAAATGAGACACATTGAACTTGTGTAGACATCAGAACTTACCAGAAGTGGTCGGTCACTATTTGATGTTTCTATCAATGTTTTTGTCAGGAAGACCCAATTTTGCTGAAATCTTTCAAATAAATCAAGCACCTTATCTATAAACGATGAGAAAAAAGGCAGTTTATTCTAAAGAGCTGAAGACAAACAGAAAATCTTTTAACATACTTTCTTAACCAAGAACTACTTCACCAAGAACATTTAGAGACTTAGCCAATTTCCTCAACTGCAGTCTGATCTCAACACTGTGTGGGGACTTTATCATAATGGAAAGTGTTATCAAATCCTTCTGTATGTCAGCCAAGACTGTTTCTAGGCCTGAGAGAGAAAGTAGGAGAATATTGCTATAACATAAACTCCTGAAGTATAGAAGCAGTGAAATCAAAGTCTTCATGAGAAATACTGAAATAGGTCAAATTTATTTGGCCATACCAACAACGGCATATCTGGTACCATTACAGAAGCATTGTTGGGTGGTTTCAACAGTTAACCGGATGGATCCTAAGATCACCTCTTCTTTGTAGAAGCTTCTTGTCGTCTGACAATAAGAGCAAGCAGGGAGAACCAACTCACATAGCTGAAAGAGTCTCTGTTTCCATTGTGAACAAAGCATTTGGAGACCCTTATCCAAGTCCCTCTCTATTTGTGCGTCTCTGCATGTCTGATAATAGTAAAAAAAAAATACAAATAACAGGATGGTTTACATAAAGTAATTATTAAGCCTGATTTCCAAAACATGTTATCTTGTCTTTTGTTGCCATTCAATCACTACTGTACCAGACTGCATATAATCAGAAATATTTACTCGCCTTTTCTAAAAGTGTTTGGTGGGTTTCAGGGACAAAAAAAGACATGAATGTACCAACAGTCAGGTTGTTCTCTTGAACATCAAGGAGGCCCATGTCTGTGTGACACAACATTTTTATTAATATTTCATATTACTCTTGAAATCATATATACCTTGTAAAAGTATTTACATCTCTTAAACAATTCCACATTTTGCAAAATATAAATTCTTGTGTATTTTACAGCGGTTATGTGTTACAGACCAACACAAAGTAGTACTTAACTGTAAAGTGGAAAAAATGATGTAGAGCTTTCGAAATTCACAAATAAAAATCTCAGAGATACGGTGTTTATTACCATGACTCAAATGACCTCGCATAAAATAAAATCACTTTATAATTTCAAAAATCACTTTAAAAAATTGCCTACTTAAAATAAGATCATAAAAATGAGGAAATATTAATATTCAAAAACAAATAGCAAAAAATAAAGTCATTGTTAAAATAAAGAAACAAGAGTCCTCCTGATTGATTGACACACCCTTGCAAAAGTCAAAATAGCCTCAATGCAGAACAATTCTTTCAGCAGGAAAATGAACTGAAACATGAAATACAATGGAGTAGTATAGATCAAAGCCTATTTATTGTTGGAAAAATTTTGTGAGACAATTCTTCAAATTTGCCCTAGAGAGGCTATCCATTTCATATGGCTAGCTTGAAAAGTCGGAAGAGCAATACTTTTACGAAGTATTGATTAAGGGTGTTTAAGATGGACCCATGGTACATTTTCCTCAGTTTCAATAAGCAAAGAATGCTGAAAACTACACATTCTTGTTTTTCAACTTCACAATTATGCACAACTTAGTGTGATTCTGTTATATTAAATCCCCCCCCCGGAAATCAGTTATCTTAGAAGGATAAAGCAATAGTGAGCAGAGAAAAGATTCACATGAAATGATTATTTTTGCAAAGCACTGTATAAGATGTGGTTCATGTGGTAAAAGATACATAAACAAAGTCACTAACCGTGGAGAAGAATTTTCCAGTGTTTCTCTTTAAGCATGGACTTCTTCAGATTTGCCAAGACCTCAGCCTGGTGGCTTAGCTTTTTCAGGATTCTTAAAAACTCTTCCAGCACTGCATCATCAGCAGGGATGATACTGGTCAAAGACAGTGCTTGGTTTTTCCAAAGGATAATTTTCTCCATAGCTTGTGGCACTGAAACCTAATAATGAAAACAAATCAGAAGATAAATGAAGCATCGTAGAATAATGAGGATTTTTAGAGTACAGGTAGGGGTGGACTTCAAAGTTTTATATTTTGTAGTACTATTGTGATAATAATAAAACTGGCAATAAGAAATATGTATTACTTCTGTCACAGCCACAGTCCCACAACAAATACTGCTCTTAAGAAACATACCCATTTGTAATGCACTTCTTTAGGATACCAGGCACATATTGAAGTTTGACTTGTATCATTAAACTGGCCACGGTAGCTGCATTTAATCATATTTTCTAATTTATCAGAACCTATTGATACTCTCATAGAAAAAATTACTCAATTCGTAAAGTAATCCTTTACAACAGGCCTAAACTACATTCACACATGTTATTTCTTGTAGGTTTATTCAAGTTATTCAAGCTCCAAAGAAATGAACAGATGCCAGGAAAGAATCACAAATTCATTTAAGGCTGAAGGACATTCCAATAGACTTAAGGAGTAGATCAAATAAAAATAAAAAAAATATATTGTAGCTATTTCCTTTTCTCTGGTAAAAAGGTAAAAATGAATGACTTGAGAGGTTACATCACTGAGTTGTAGTAGATTCCACTCTTCCATCCATGCAGCGCACTCAGCTTTAAGTTGCCATAACTCTTCACGAGCGAGGATTTTCTTGACATCTACTGCCAGACTAGCCAGATCCAGTTCCTGCTCTAATGGCACAGAGAGTCAGAGGTTTAGTAACTTAATAACATCTATTTCTCAATTAATTGCCTAACTATTAAAGGTGCCTATTCTTTTTTTTTCCTCATACAAAATATTTTTATCTAAACTCACCTTGCATGGTTTGACTGCAATTACTGAGCTCCTCCAGTTTGGTCCTGAGTGTTTGTACACGTGTACCCATGTATTTCAGTTTACACACCATCTCGTTGGCATTCTGGTTCGGGTCAAGGAAAGGCCCAGAGGTGGCCTTACGAACTATATTTCTAAGGTCATATGACAAATATGAAAACATTGTGCCCAGTGCATTGGTCACAGTGGGAAGGCTTTGGGACACAAGTGCATCAGCCTTTTTCAGGTGGGCAATAAAATCATCCCAAATCCTCATCAGCTAGATATAAGAACACAAACAGATGCAAATGAAAAAGTAATATTTTCTAGATCTGACCAAACATTGCAAGTTTTCAAGTTTATGCACATAAAAGGAGCGAAAGTCTATAAAGTGCCTTATTTATGCCATAATTTTCCACATCTCTGTCAGCTAACCTTCTCTTCCAAAGCCAGCTCCTCCTCAGTCATCTCCCTATAGATCATGCAAATCGTGTCACGGAGAGAGAGAATGTACTGCAAACGCCTCTGCATGTCAACCAACATCTTCTCCAACTCCCTGACCTGCACCAGGGCAAGAAACAACCTGTTTATCAAACATATTTTAAAGTATCACGACTTTATTAAATGTGACTGAAACACCCTCCTCCCTCTACCACTTCCCCATAGTAGAGATGTCGGTTGATAGAAAGATGTTAAAATAAATGTTGCACAAACATTAATTCCTTAAAATAAGGAACTTTTAAAAACAGAACAAAGATGTATAGACACATTGCTTTGTATTGCAACATGAAACAGCAGTGCATAAAGGAGCATCTGCCACGGTAAGATAAAGACACATTTAGGATAAATTATTCATTTGGGTTGAAAGTGTAAAAAGAAAAAAAAAAAAAAAAAAAAAAAAGATGGCCTAGAATGACTCTTATTTTTTAGAAACCTTTCTTTTAAGTGCGTAACAAACAAAATTGTCTTTAATTTTCCTGGGAAAGATCCAACCTAATTTGAATAAGCTTATTCATGGTGAAGAAATTACTGTTTTTAATCAAATTGCAGAATTACTGTTAGTACTTCTAACAATCAATTTAATATTAAAGTTACACTTTTTTTTACTTCTCAACCCTCTGATGCATGACATATTGACGATACAGTTTTCCAACTTGGACCCGTGTTTATTAAATCAATGTGTTTTGATGCGACTTTTGTCATTTTGATTCAAAATAACGTTTAGTGTCATACTTTTTGCTGTGTTTTATTTCACACAAGAATTACTTCATGTTTGAAATATTTTTATTTTTCACTTTAAGCTATTTTAGAAAAAATTGTAGAACATTTTTTAAAACGAAAGGACAGCAACAGCAATTTTACAACAACAATGTTGGAACAATGTCAGCGTCAAGAGCATTTTGGCTCAGCTCTCTCTTGACCTCAACAGACTGGTACATCGCCCGCTTCACTGCAGACGCTGCGCCAATCTGCCTGTCGATCTTCTGCTGCACTTGGGACAGGACATCCTCCCCTACCCGGAGAAGGCACTCTATTCTTTCAGCTCATTTATCTATGCATTTATTTATGTTGCAACAAATTTTTAATTTATTTGTTGAGATAATAAAAGAAAGAACCTTTAGATGCAACAGGTTTTGCATCTCATTCAACACATTTTCTCTTGGTTTTCTCATCCAGGGTGCACAATAAAGTATTGGTAGTAATGTTAGCTAGGTTGGTTAGATAACTAGTGTTAGCTATCTTCAAAGAAGGCTAATAGGTTGATTTGTGACAATAACACTGTCACGGCACTGATGATCGACACACACACACACACACGCACATTTGTGAGGTAAAAATAAAAATAATATATGTAAAAGTTCTTGCTTTGTAAAATATTATTATTCAGGGGTGAGACTTGGGAATCAGTGTGTATGGCTCACAAAAAAAATATGTTCCTGACAGTCACAGTTGGTAAGAAACAAAGATTCTCATTGAATTCCATAGGAAATGAATGCGGGTCATTTTTGACCCACTCACAGAAGAAAGGAGTAGTGATATAAAACATGCTATTTCTTAAAATGTGTGAAAGGTAAATTTAAAATTTGAATTGCATGATATCAATAACATGTTTGTTGAGGAATACCTGGAATATGAAGTGATGAAAACCTTTCATTACAAAGATATTGCAAAAAAGATGCCCTCACCACTTATACTGTACATCAGAGGGTTAAGATGATGAAAAAAGTCTAATTAATAACCCACAATCTTCTGTTTCCATAGCAACAACCAGCAGGATGTGTATTTATTTTTATCTACCACACAGTAAGTGGGTGAAAAAAGAGGTAAAAACTCCTTCATAACATCTCTGGCATTTAGCAAATAGTAATATCTATTTATTTATTTATTTTATTTATTTGCTAATAGAATAGACTATAGGGGGAAAAAAATGTATTCAGCGATGTAAGCCAGGGATACAACCTGGCTTACATACAACCATTACTTTCAAATGTTGTCCTCTTTTGTGTAAACGTCTTATTTTGAAAAGGTTTCTTTACCGTAAAGACGAATTGAGAGAAGTCATTCACATCGTCTGGTTCTGTTTCGAGTTCAGCAGTCATCCTCTCCAACTCCTCTATGAGAGTTTCTGACTGCCTCTTCATCTGGTAAACAAGCAGGCCTTGCACTTCCTCCTTAATGATCCTAAGCACCTCCACTGATGAAACAACAGGGAAGAGAGGAAGAGGATCCATCATGAGACACAAAGTACATTTCTCAAACCGTACAGACATTAGCAGACCTTTCACGAAGCTTAAAGAGCATCTTGGTGGTTTGTTATGTTCTGCTAACAGTGTGCAATTTTTGCGACAAATCTAGTTTAACGTATTGTTTGACACAGATACCGCTCACAAATTTGCAAAATCAAAACAATTTCAAAGATGTTCAAATGTATTCACTGCTTTTTCTTTTTTTTTTTTTTTTTTTGAGTTTTCAGTGCTTTACATTACTTAACATTTGGAAGGGTTTCCAAAACCCCAGAATATTAGTATCTGACTTTCAGCTTATGAAACCACAAGTTGCACTTTGAGGTTTTCTGAAAAGAAAGCTTTTGTTTTCGGACAGTGAACGCGCACTTAGAGTTTGCTTTGTACTGGTAGAATGGATGACGATCAGATTGTTGGATGTGCGACATGATGGGATCACCGTCTGGACTCTCTGAGCCCACCAGTGCAGCTGCTTAATGAGCTCCTCGTACACAGAAGCAGGCTGATCCTTAATGATTTCCAGTGAGGCTGAACTCCACTGACTGACAAACAAATGGATGTTCTTCAGCCATGAGTATTTTGCATATAACTGTTCTATTTCTAGTTCGGCATCCTGTCCGAAGAGACATGAAAAGATATGAACAGACTACTAATATTTAAGATCAGCTTCCAATGATCGTAAAAACAGATACTTTTACCTTGATGATCTTGGCATGCTCAGTATCAACTTGCTTTGTAACATCATTGATGTTGACGTACCACTCTAGCCGGGCTTTGGAAAGCGAATAGTAGCAGCCAATCAACTTTTTGCCATCCACTATCAAAGAAGCTGAAGGAGAGAGGTTGGTTGATCAATCACTGCAACTGTGTTTGCTTCTGGAGAACAATAAAAACTAGTCTTTCTTACAAAATTGAAAATCAAAGCTACAGAAGCTGAGCGCGGACATCTTTGGCATATACTTTTTCTGGAGATAAATTAATTTGCCAATGGTTTTCTCAAGATAATGAGTTAATTTCACAATGTTTTTTTCAAAATAAATTTTATTTTTCCGATGGTTTCCTAAAGATAATGAGTTATCCTGGTGGCTTTCTTGAGATAGTGAGTAAATTTCACAATGTTTTTATAGAAATAACGAGTTAATTTCCTGATGGTTTTCTCGAATTAATGAGTTAATCAAGGTGTGTAAAACCTGAATCCATCCTTCAAATTCATGCTACTGGTGAAAGGTTTACTTGAGGAAACCATGAGGAAATTAAGTAATCTCAAGAAAACCAAGGGAAAATAAGTATATGCAGGGCATGTCTGTAACTGATGTTACCACAATACAACAGTAACAGAAACAAAAATAAATGACCGGACCTGTCTTAGTAGAATATTCATCAGAGGTTAAATCCTGATTCGAGTCACAGCCTTTGCTCTCCAGGAAGAATCCTAAATCGTCACATATCTGTCAGGGATGAAAAGAGTTAATGTCCATACAACACATATTCTAATTTAAACAACATAAAATTTGTATTAAAAATAAATACTTAGCTACCCGAACAATGGTGTCTGCCCTCAGGAAGGAATTGGACAGTACTTTGTGAAACTCAGACATTGGTGGGTCAATGCTTAACTGACTACTGGCACTGAAACGCAATTGAGTGTGGAAGACACTGCGCCGCTGAGATGAAACTCTCTGAGAAACACATAATACAATAAACATCAGCGTACCAACTCCTAAAAGATGAGCTTCATAATAGCTTTGTGTCCCCATTTATGTTAACAGGAGAGAAGTGTGTCTTAGTTCTGAAAACAACTTTTAGAGGAGATAACGTGGAAAGTGACTGGTGGCTGGTTTTTGCCCAGTGTTCACTCCAAATGAAACTGATGTGTAATTCCGCTTTCCAGAAAGGCCGGATGTGGGTCGTGCACTACAAAAACCTGTCCTACTAACATGTTACAACACCTAAGCAGTGGATCTCTGCAAATGGTTGTGCCAAACTCCATGATCAAGAGTATCTACAGGTTTCAGAAAGTCAAACTTAAGCTCATTTTAATGCCAACATGAATGAAATTTCTGACAGAAAAAAACTATAAATGAATGGAATATTTGAGGGATCCCCCTTTATTACTATCATCCATAGCAAAAGCTATGAGATTTCTGGGCTCTGTTTGAAGCTCCTGGCAGTGGCTTTGTGCTTCTCACACTGCATATGGCTCTCTACAACCTTAACACAGATGGTGCCACGCTTTTTTTTTTCCAAAGCACGCTAAGTATCATAATGGTAGGCAAAAGAAGTGAGCCAATGGAGGGGGAAAAATACCATCCAGCCAACTGGCAGTAAGTCTGCACTTAGCCATGATAAATAAAAAAAAAAGCCAGCTAGTAAGCACATATTACTAGCTGGCTTTTTTAAGCCAGTTATTACCGGTTTAAGCCAACAGGTAATAACTGTTGGCTTAAACCGTCTTGACTTTAAAATTTAGGACCTGCCTTAACGTATTTAAGGCACACATATATTTTTAAAATCAATCTAAGATATTTTAAGACCTTATTTTTATATACATGGATTTAAGACTTTTAAGACATTTTAGGGAGCAGACACCTGATAATTTGATGAGTTAAACAGTATCCTTTGAGATATTCAAAACTTGGAATACTTTTTATAGCCTGACCTAAGTTTAAACTGCACCTCAACTTTATCATTGCCCTGTTCATTGGCATACACAATGCTGTTAATCCATTAACTTTCTCAAACAAATTCCTGAGTGACTGACTACATTTGCATATTTTCTTTTTACGTTAAAGTTTGTGCTTTTAACTTTACGCCATATAAAAATGTTTGCGCTACATGAACACTTTTGCAGTACACTTTGTGTTATGTTCTCTTAATACCTTAAAAAATTTGAGAAAAGAATTGGCATCTCGCTGAACGACAGCAGCAAGATTCTGTATAATGATGTGATGAACCAGCAACGCAAAGTTTCCCAGTTTCTTCAAAATACTTTCTGACTCGGCCAGCTGTTTCTTTATGCGTTGTCGGCGGGCCAAAACATGGCAAATGGCTTCAGAAGCATTCCTAATCTTTTTGGAAAGTTTTAGTTGCATCTGGAGATCCTTGTGATTTTCATAAGTCTCGACTTTTACCTGAATATAAAAAAGTTTCATCAAAGAGAATTAGACGCTTTTCAATTAATAAAAGAAAAGCAATATGTATGCTGAGCCAAAAATTGCATCGTTTTTGTGAAACAAAGACATACCGATTTCAGAAGCGTGGCCTGACATTTGGATAACTTCTGTAGAGTCAGAAAAAACTCATTGTTTTTCGTCATCAGTAGTTTGTTGAATTCGCGCAATGAAAAGCTTTTAGAGTCATCCAAAGGCATCCAGTTTATTCCTTGTAGCTCCTCAATTACTCTGTAGGCACAGAGAGTACATAAGTGGCTTAAAAGTCCAATTTTGTTTGCTTCATCTAAGCGTTTAAGACAGTTTGCATTCAACACAAATGATCCAGTATTATTTATATCACTATTCAAACTGAAGTTACTCCTAACTTACCCAGACAACAGATGCAGAGCCTCTCTGAACTGAGGTACAGCTAAAAGAAGCAGGTCCCGAAGCTCTTCACACCTACGCCGAAAATTTATCCTGCGTACCGTCTTATGCCAGCTGCCACACACAGCCAAGAGAAGATGTAAAGTAATACATATAAATGTTGCACATCATAGCCCAGCAGTGAGACGTAGGGGTCAATGATTGGCCAGGAAGCTACAATTGGGACACCCCCAGTAAGACAGACAAATTATAGTAGAAGTACTTTACCTGGTAAAAGTTTTGATCATTCT
Source organism: Poeciliopsis turrubarensis (assembly GCA_010277015.1). Classification (NCBI taxonomy): domain Eukaryota; kingdom Metazoa; phylum Chordata; class Actinopteri; order Cyprinodontiformes; family Poeciliidae; genus Poeciliopsis; species Poeciliopsis turrubarensis. The sequence goes on along the minus strand of VMRN01000087.1, from coordinate 374,677 downwards.
GAAGTTTCTGAAAAAACTGATTTTCTGCAAAGTCTTCCATAGCACGTACTCTCTGTACCACTCTCCAAGGCTGACAGCTCCACCAAATCCTGTCATTGTCACGTGAACCACAGAATTAGGGCAGAAGACGTAGTGGTCCGTTCCAGCATCTGTGGCCTGGACCACTTGCAGATCATAAGGCCTACAAATCAAAATTGCACTTACACACTCATTTACATTTTAACATTCAGCATTCAAGCAACAAAAGGAACCAAGTGTCAGCTCTACCTGTATGTATCCTCATGCTCTTCCTTCAGGTAAAACAGTTCATCCAGGCCTTTCTTCTCTGCAAACAACTGGAAAACCTCTATGCCAGTCATAGGATATGCATTTCGTTTGCTTCCTTTTGCCGTTTTCATTTTTCTTCTGCCCCTGCCCGCTGACGCATCTATCAATTCATCATCCGCTGCAAGACTGAAGCAACAAAGAAGAATCAACAAAAGAGAAACTCCTTTCGGACTCAAAGGGGAAAATTCTGACCCTTTGAGATTGGTCAGATTTTCATAAAAGGATTTCAGTTAGAAATACAACCTTCTATTCAGCATTGCACCATTGAAGCTGAGCATTTAGACACAAAAATGCCATTTCATTTTTTCTTTTTCTTTTTTTTAACTACCAAACAATATTACCTCTCTGCTTCCAGCCGAGCGATTCCAGTGAGCATGTCGGCTCTTAAGGCAGGGGTCACTGGTCGAAGTCCTTCAGCCCATTTTGCCTCAGCTATGGCTCTCTGTGAACTAGCATGACCGATCAGACGAGGTGGTTTCCACAATGACTCGGGTTTGTTAGATGGAAGGTTTTCAGTGAAAGACGTGAAATTGAAAAGGTCCTTTGACCCAGAGGATGTTGGGAAGCATTTCTCGGAGAACAGAGGCAGTAAAGTTCTTTCAGGGGAGTGGGCCTTTTTCCGAACTATGGGTCCACACTTTGATTTGTCTCTATGACACATCGGAGAAGAGCCAGCAAACATGCTGCTGATTTGTTTGTGTACACCATTAGCTGGTGTAAGAATAACAAAATAGACCTTGCATTGCAACACTCAGTTTCTGTAGGGAATTAAAGAAATGAGAAAAAGTTACAGCTATGCTGCATCATGCAGTAGCCATAGACAGCATCACAGATGAAGTTGAAAGAAAAGTACACATGATTTTCAATATTCTTAGCAAATACAAATCTGGAAAGTTTATACTTGGTTGCCCTAAATCAACATTTTGTATCATTGGCATTTGCAGCTGCAGGTGTTTTGGGGTATCTTTTCACACTAAAATCCCTGCTAATTTATGCTTTCAAAAAAGCTCAAACTTGATCAGATTGGAGGGAAAGTGTGCGTAAATACGTATTTCAAGTCTTGTGTCATTCTAACACGCTTCCAGTCCAGCCTTTGCTGCTCCAACTTTATGTTTAATATTTCCGTTCTGTCAGGAGGTGAACCAACACCCTCATACATCTGTGTGTTTTTAAAAGCTTGGGATATATATTTTTTTTTTAATCCAAAATGAAGTTTTGTTCTGTAACAAAACTTCATTAGTTGACTTCTGAAGGTAGTTGACTACACTACCTTCAGAGGTAGTAAGGTATATAGCCCAAAATCTTTTGGGATATCTTTAAAAGGTACCAAACCATTTCCACACCACACTTTCCAGACTGTTATTTGGAAGAAAATGTAAAAAGCACGTATCCTTGGCCTTTCTCTACTTCATGTTAGTGCACCTCTTAATATCACAGAAAAACACATGAAAGTTTGTGGCAAAGTGTGAAAAAGTTCAGAGAGGGAATTTTGTTGGCACTGTAGCTTTAAAGACTTAAATTAAACATACAGTCAACCAAGCAAGATAACAATGAAAGTAATATTTATACAACGGGTGACAGTTTGGTTAAATTATTGACAAGCATTAATTACCTCACAGCGCAACACCTGTGCTACGACTATATTAAGCTTCTTAATATAGTTTCTAAATAGCACTGGGTTTTTTTCAGTAGTTTACAGCAGTTTTGTCTGTTTCCCATCACTACTACTGCGTGACAAAAATTGACCATGCTAAGCTAAATGTTGAGTTTCCACTCCGCTCTCGTTAGCTAACTGTGCTAGCATTTCGACGACACACGACGACTAATAATAATAAAAAAGCTTCTTCAATTACGAGTGTCTGCGAATAAAAAACAAAATTAAATAAAGTGCCAATTATAAACGTGGACGGTTACTTGAAACATAACGCGCTCTCGCAAACAAATTACAAATACATAAATGGGATAAAAAGAACAATTTAGCAACTTTCTTCCTTACCTGCGCAGGGAAAAGTTGTGAGGAAACCAAGGCGACAAGCTCGTTGTTATGGTAACGCGCAGTGAATTCTGTTGACGGGAGGTTGTCAGGGGTGGAAGGTTGGGTGAAAACAGACCTCTTGTCTTCGTTTGAAAAAAAATTTAATAAACAAATAAATAAATCTCGTTTCCATCCCTTGCTCGAGAAGTTCCTTGTGCTACTGTTGGGATTTCAACACATTTGTTTTCAGAAACCGTTCTCCGTTTATGGTGATTCGCGTTTCACTGTGACAGCCAATGTTTGGAAGACGCTGATCAATAAAGTTTTGGGAAAACATTTTGGACAATCTTTTGAAAATCCCACTCAGTATCATAATCACTTTATCAGAAGAAAAGCGTGAGAAGAAAATAAAAAGTTGATTTTACATGTTCAAAAAAATATACATAAAGGATGAGGTTTTTTTTTTTTTTTTTCAATTAGGACATGCAGTATAATTTTATTTATTTATTTATATTCAGTCATGAATTACTTGCGTCACTCTTAGGCACATTTCATAAACTTTCTCTCTTATGGTTACATTTATATTATGAAATTTTAACACCTTGGATGGAGTAGCAGAACAGACTATCTGAACTCTACACAAATTGAATGCTTCATTATTTGATTTTTTTTTCCAACATTGTCATATTCGCTTGAATATGACAAATGAATATGACATTTCATTTGTCATATTAGCTTTCGCACTGTTGCTTATAAAGTCGAGACGTGTACACAGCTTTCAATGACTGCTCCACGACTCTCTGAAGTTCTCAAAAATCAAATAGATTCGTATGAAAAGCTTGAAATGTTTTGATGTCATCTGTCTAGACAGCATTCAGATCAAGTCTGTTTGTCACCTTGAGTCTTTCTTTTTTTTTATTATTATTACAGCAACTGTAAAAAGTCATTTTCGATCTGATGCCCGTGTGCAAATATCATAACAGAGTTATCTGAGTCTTGCTGCAGATTAAAGAAACTGGGCAACGACAGGGACGATTATTTTTAGTTGCGTTGTTTGTTTGTTTGTGTCATTTGTTTATTCATTTTTGCATTTTTTGCATGCAATATAGAACTGCACCAAACTTTTAGAGTGGACATTTTTGGATCTTTTGATCTACGAAATATGTCTTGAGTTGCATTTGAATGAGGCATCAGTCAGGCTGACGTGAGCAGAGCTGCAGCGGTTGTGCCGCAAAAAATAAAACAAAACAAAAAAAAAGTGTAACAGAATCTAATTCACTTTGGGTAAATGAGAGAAAAGTGCAATGGTTTGCTGCTAAGCTAATGAAGCATGCTAATAAAATATAGTTGTTAATAACATTATTGAAACTTTTTGCTGTGTGGTTTTTTTCTTCATCCCGAGTCGAATTCGGGTCGAGTTTTTCCTCTCCACACTCACCTCATACTTGCTAAGGAGGCAGGGTTGCTGCAAAGCCAATGACGCATAGCCACAGACTGGGCTTCTAACATTTTCTAACTGACATGAAAAAGTAATTTGGCTGCTTTCTATCTTTAGTAAAAAAAAAAAAAAAAAAAAAAAAAAAAAAAACTAAGTAACTGGAATGCAAGTAATTGAATGAAAGTTTTCTGACAGGTTCTGATGAGCTGGCTGTGACTGGATGGGATATGAAGAAGCTGAAATGAAAGCGTCTTGAATAAACGTACTCATCAAGAAATCCAACACGACCAAATCTATGAAGTCCACCAGTCTTGTGCCCTTGTCATACGGAGGGGTCTTCTTCACGTTCACGCAGTAATTAGGATCCGTTTCCCACCTGAAACACATGGAAAGTCATATTTTATTTAAAAAAAACAAATGAAAAAAAAACAATTCTTCCTTAGCATTAGGGCAATCCTAGGACAATTCTGCCAAAAATAAAAAATAAATAAAATAACTCTGTGAGTTTAATCCCACAGGAACTTGGAAATTTCGCCGTTTCAAAAATCAAAAATGTCTGACTTTTGAATCTTGGAAAATTTCCAAAAGTCAAAAAAAAAATTTTGTTTCCCTTGAAACTCAGAAACAACCAGGTTTTTTTTTTCTAGAGCATGTCTGAGATTGATCTCAAAACTTTGGAGTGTTTTTTTTTTCTAGCAAATTTTCACGAGGAGAAAATGTTCTTGTGTTTCATGGACATTTTTTCATTTAAACTCAGAAATGTCCTTGTTTTTGTTTTGTTTTTTTATAGAACATTTCTGACATTAATCTCAACATTTTTTTTTTTTTGTTGTTGTCAGAAATTTACTCCTTTTTTCCACCAACAGTACGCCATCTTGTTAATCCACATTGGGTTTTTTTTTTTTTCATAAACAAACGCCGACTGGAATCTCTCAACATGTTGGGCCTGATTCTGAGCAGATTGTGAGCAGCTCCACTTTTCCCGGGAATCCACTCACTGCGCCAGCTTGCTGCGGCTGTAGGAGCGTCTCCATGGAGACCTCCAGCTCCTGCGTTTGGCCAGGGACACGTCTGGCAGCATCAGGGCCAGCGAGGCCTCCAGGGCCCGGGGGGTCCCGCACACCGCGTGCTCCGTGGAGCAGTAGTAGGAACACTGGCCATAGAAGCACACATTGCCCACTAGAGGGAGAAAGAGGCGCGCAGACAACCAAAAATAGAGGTTGGGTTAGGAAGAAAGAAAAAAGAGAAGACGAGAGAACTCGCGTGGCTGAAATCCACTTGTTTATATGCAGAGTTTCAAAGGCCTTGCAAGCGAGCGGGCTGCATGAATAATTGAGGCGTGTGTGTACCGGGGGAATTGAAGAAGGTTTTCGCCAATTTGCGGTCAGTTGTGACATCTTTGATCTCCTTCACCACGTCCACCAGCCTCCCGACTGCAGGAGGGACTCTCCGGTAGCCCAGGATCCTGCAGAGAGATGAAGGGGGGAGACCAGAAGAGAGACGAGTGCAGAAAAGAAAGAGTCGGCGGGGGAGGGAAGGAAGAGAGGAAGATCTGAGGCGCAGCGTTGCGTAACGCGCCTTCATTAAGCCAATGCTTTAATTGATTGATGGGCTTCAATGAAGCACTTCTCTACCTGTCCAGATGAAAGGCGGCGATTTCCGCGTTGTGTCGCTCAAAGTCGGAGAAGTAGTAAAGGTTGTAGTTGGTCTCTTCGTCTCGCTCTTGTCTGCTCGGGAACAGAAGGATTCATTGGTGCAGGTTCTAGTAAATTCTCCTTGATTCTTCAGAGGCCTTTGAGGGCCCTCTGGACTAGACCCACTGACAGAGTGGGTCTAGTCCAATCATTTATACGCTGTCCCTCAAGATAGGTAACACTCTGCCATTTGAAAACAAAGGGGCCTGTGCAGTCACAGTCGGTGGCCTTAGAGTGAAACATAATAATTTGTCTCTCTTTGTGTCTTTAAGGATTTCCTGTTGAGTTGCTGCCAGGGGAACTAACATTTTGAAATATATTTTATCGCCGTATATTCTAGGGTTGCACCGATTGTCGTTTTCCTACCTGCCTATACCGATTATTTCATTTTTTTACATATTTTTTTTGTCTGAAATGTCACTAGAAATACTTGACTATATATACTTAGGAGTGGCGGGAAGTGTGAAGGTATCAGCCCCTGTTGCATGCAGTAGCGGCTGCATGTAATATTTTCCCTCCCTTTTCATGCTGCTGCTGAGCTCCGGCAGGTCCAACAGGCCCAACAGGCCCGGCTGGTTTATTAATTGTTACAGCCCCCTTTCTAGTACCCCTAGACTGTCTTGGAGATGTAACACCCCCCACGACACTTCCTCTGTCCACCAGTTTTCCAATTGCTCTTTTTGTGTCATTATTGTTATTCAGTTTTTTCATTCTCTCTTTGCTGATTCTGTCTTTGGACTGCAGTATACTGCAGCTATATAACCTCCCTTTGGGGGATGAATAATACATGAAATTGAATTTCCTTCCAACAATGCTCTTCTTTAAATCTTTTATTTACTGGAGCCATTTCAAGAAGATTACATTTAGCGCAGGCTTTGCTAAGCGGTCAATGTGTTTTTGTTTGTTTGTTCGTTTGTTTGTTTGCTTGTTTTTTCTTCTCCAACTCACTTCTTGGGTTTGAACAGAGCTTGTCCGTAGTTGGGAAACGACATCACCAGCTTCAGTTGCGTCCCCCCGGACTTCTGCACTGAAAAACAAGCACAGAGAGTGTTGCCATCGCAGCACACACACACACACACACACGCACGCACGCACACACACGCACACACGCACACACACACACAACCACAGGTTTTCTTCTGCTTTGATTGTGGCTTTCTTGCCAATTTCCTCTTGAGTTTCCCAAACGCATTCATTCTCAATAGTTACATAATTGTTGCAGATGATTGGTTTTTGCTCTCAGTTTAAATATTTCCACATTTCCAGGTAAACTTAAACTAAAATGCGTTTTGTTTACGTTCACCTGGATTTTGTGGTTGACCTGGAAAGGCTCCGGCCAAAAGACAACAACAAAAACTTCCAACAGCGAAGAAACTCACATGACCGGCACGGAGACGTTTGATGCAAAGCCAGCAACTCGTGTATTCCTGGCGATCATCTGCCGAGCCCTCTTCCATCTGCGTTGAACCTCAAAGGTTCTCCCCGAGTTTCAGTCTCTCTCATTTGAGAAGAACTTCAAAGTCACCCTGTGTTTGAAAGTCTAGCCCCAAACCTCAGGTGTTGCAGGAATGCCTTGCTCTTTACTCTCTGTGCCCCCTCATTTTCCACCTCACATTTGGCTAAGAATACCAATGACGTTTCCGTTTAAAATCACAGCGGGTTCTGATTCAGAGGTCTGTCCGTTTGAATTCAAATCGGTACATTTTTGTACTTCGCTTAAAAATTCTCCCCTTGCCTAGAAATCCAGCCAAGACGCCTGATTGGGGGTGAAAAACAGCTCCGGCCCCTCCGCTTTAATTATTCAGCAGGAGAGAGAAAGAACACTTGCATAAATGCGGAAAGCCAACGCTGCACATGTCCCTACCTGCGCTGACGATGCGATGTGTGGCGAGCTGCCGGGTTAAAGGCTCCATGTTGGGGTCGCGGTGCGGGTAGAGCTCCCAGCGTGTGATGGCCAGATGAAAGCGTAACCATGGAGGCTGGCTGCTGATGCTGCTGTTCCACTGGACATTGTCATATATGTCTTGAGTGTCGCTTTCCCTGTAAGAGTAAAAAAAAAAAAAATCTTAAAAAAACATACAGTTTCGGAGCTGTCACGCTGTGCAGACACCTGCATCTGTTTGTCCAACTGTGGTATGGCTACCACTGGTGAAACTCGGCTAGCCGACAAACTCTGCATCTCAGGCTTTCAACACCAAAACAACCTGTTCGAATGGAGGCAGCACATGTGAGTGGGAAAGATTGAATGCGATTCAAGTTTCCGGAAGCACACATAAATAGTTTATTACACACATTAATAGTGGCTATCAACACATGGCGGCCATATTGGTCTGTGCTGAGAAACACCTCTCTTTCCTGCTTGATTTTAAGAGGCCTCCCCGTATATTTCTATGACAAGTCACTTGGAAATGTTTACTTAAAATATGCAAACAGATAGGATTTTTGTTCTATTCTTGTGACAAACCCATAACAAAAGAATACATCCAACTCCTTCTGTGTTTTATATATATATATATATATATATATATATGCTACATATCTGAACTAGGGTTAACAGTTCATCAGTATCAACGTCGGTATTGGCTGATGCTTCCCATTTTTAAAGTATCAGTATCATTCAGATGAGTAAAACTGGGCCGATATTAAAAACCGATGTTGACTTCCATCTTTTTACCATTTGTGTTTCAGGCGGGGGAGAGGAATGTGGTATTTGTTTGGTTGTGTGACAGTGACAGTGATACAGCGTAGGATTATGGGTTGTTTAAAGTAACAGTAATATTGGCTCTTTTTTTTTTTAAGCCATAGCTGTATGAGTTACTTCTCAGTGCAATGTGCAATGCTCCATCATGGAGCAGAGAACTGTCTGCTCCCTGCAGCCTGTCCCATCTGGTAGAATGTCCCACTGCACCTGCTAGGAATAAGCAGGGAATACGCTTAAGTAAAATCGCATATATAAAGGAACATAGTGGATGTGTTTATTTTTCATTTGCCTCATCTCTCTCTGTCTCTCTCTCTCTTCAAATTCCAGATTGTTTCCTCTCTTTTAACACTGTAACACTGACCACATCTGGGAGCTCCTCTGACTCGGTTTGATCTGTGGTTTCACTTTCAGAAGCCAGTCGTCCTCGGCAACAGCCGCCCTGGGCGTGTTGTAGAGCGGATGGTCGAACAGCGCCTGCAGCTTCAGCATGTCGGACTCCCAGCGTTCCGTTTGGTTGGCGTTGCTCTCCGTGTTGTTCTCCGTCGCTTGTCTGTCTCCTTTCCATGTCAAGCGTTTGTAAGGAAGTCCATGAACATTTACTTTTGCTTCCCTTCTGCCATCTTGATTGGAAGAATCGCCCAGACGGGCGTCTGCTGGTGGCTCCACGTGCCCTGCGTCCCTCGCCGAGGTGCTGGCGTTGCGCGCCAAAACCCTGAAGTGCATCTCTGGTGGCAGCGGGGCGTCGCAAGGCAGGTGAGGGACGGAAAGTGTGACGAGCGCCAGGAGGAGGTGGAGGAAAACGGCCACGAAGGCCAAGGAGAGACAGATTGTCCTGGAGCGTCGCCACACGCGCCATGTCATCCTCCTGAAAAGACAGGCAAGAGGGTCAAAGGGATAAGAAATACGAAAAGATACACGAACAATAGGTTCTGAACGATCAAAGGTAAACAGCAAAAGTCGTCGTACCTCTTTAAACTCTCACATTTCGGAATTACAAAACCTTGGATTGTATGTGGCAGGACAACACAAAGACGTTAGGATACTTGTGGAGGGGAAGAAAATACGTGTTTTTCAAAGTGTGTAAGCATTACTTTATGTTCCAATTACTCTAACTCTAGGGTGTCTAAAGTGCAGCCCAGGGGCCATATGTGGCCCCTTCGATTGACTTTTTGTGGCTGCCAGCTGCAGTTTTTGCCCATCCAGGTGCAGGCATAGGTGGTAAGTGCAAATGGAGACTTTTTGCTTTTAAATCGGGGTCACGGTTTCACCCACTGTAAAACTGGCGGGCCACCAGGCTTTACTTGTGTCCCCACCAGGCTTAGTATTGTTTTGTTTTCTTTAGTTCTTTTCAAAGCAATTGCTTTTTTCTTTTTTTTTTAAGACTTAACAGTTGGAGTTTAGGATATTAATCTTCCAGTTTTCCAATAACACGTAATTATCAAGTGATGTTTTCAAATTTCCTGTCAACTTTAAACATTTTCTAAAAACACATAGACGACTGCCCTGGAGCCCCAAACACCGGGCTTAGCAAGTTTTCTAGAAAATAGAGAATGTTAAGTACAACTCAAAGTATTCCTGGTTTTATAACCAAGCTTTGATAATGAGTTGAACAACGTCTTTCCAGAGGCTTTTACTGAAAACCCATTTTATTTTTAACAATGAGAATGGCAAGCATTTTGAAAGAAAGTGCTTCTGTTTTTTATCATTTGCTCAACTGAGTCAAAAACTACTTGGAAAACTGGATGTCTTCCTGTCTTTCATTCCCCGCGTGGCAAAAGGTTTGGACGCCCCCGTCCTAAATAAGACTGATGGCAACTAGCTGCCTCGAGAAGTCGTCTAATTGCTAAATACAGTCCTCTGTGTGCAATTTATTTCAGAAAACAAATAAATCTGTTCTGTTAAGACCTCGGAGATTTATTATCGAAAATTAGCAAACAAATAGCAATGAATGCCAGAGGTTACTCTGGTCAGACACACGGTGGTGGCAGCATCATGCTGTGGATGTCCATTTCTTCAACAGACACAAGTGAACAGAGTTCAGCAGCAGTTAAAGCAAAACATTAAAACAACCCGAAACATGCAACAAGAGCTTCGATAGAAGGATTTTGTTCAAATTTATTCACATCTTAGAATGGTCCAGTCAAAGTCCACGTCTAAATAAAATTGAAATTCCGTAGAAAGACTTGAAAATCGTTCTCACATGTGACCTAGATGATCTGACTGACTTTAATTTACTGTGAAGAAAAAAGAAAATAGGCAGGAGGAAGCAGAGCTACTGACACAGAGTAACCAAAAACACTTCATTCATATTTGCAGAAGGTTCTCCAAAAAGAATGCCTCCATTTTCACACATTATACATCCATCGATGGAGGAAACATGCACTGTTTTGAGTTGATTTATCATGCAAAAGCTCCATACGTCGCATCGTGGTTGCGATTTGGAAACTTTTGTGAACGTCAATGTTCTCTGGCTGTGTCAGCAAAGCTAACAAATGTTTGGACAAATAGAGGAAGAGCAAACATGGTGTAGTTGGAAAAACATCTAAACCAAAATTGCAATCAGAATTTTAACAAAGTCTTTAAGGTTTTAATTTTGTTTTTTTTTTTGTTTTTTTTTCTTCTAAATAATCTTTTAACGCCCAGAGTGAAAAGGCAAGGCATGCTGCAGGAGACATACTCACATGTTTCTTTGTTTTGCGACTTATCTGCTCGTCTTGGCGCCTTTTCCAGAACTGTGACTAGACACTGTGTTGTACCCGGGTTCCGTTCGACACGTTTCTCTCCATTTTTTTTTTTTTTTCTTTTTTCCTCCAACTTCACAGAACTGCAAGTTGGGAGGGCTGCCAGGTTAGAGTGATCTGGGCGCAGATCAATGTGTTTGCTCATTACTCTTTAAAACTGTTTGTCTTACGTAATGTGACTTTTCTCTGCTTTTTTTTTTTTTCTTTTATTATTATTATTATTATTTTAATGCCTGACACATATGAATCGTTTAACACGCGACTTATCTCATGTTTTAAACCCAACATGCGATGCCGGAAGAAGATTTTCTTTCTCACAAGAGTCATCATTTGCATTGAATACAAATGCGGCCTTATTCTGTTTAAGCTTCCACAGCAACCATTGACAAAACGATGAATATTTTAACCGCTCATGGTCGGCCTCGCGTGCGTACGGGAATGTAAATCGACTCCATTCGCAAAGCACGCGCGAACAAAAACTTTGTTTCAGAGCAGCTGCAGAGAAAACCATAAAACCAGCGAGAGAAAGGAAACGGTTTAAAAAATACATGTCATTATAAATATAAAAAATAAAAATAAAAAAAAAGCATGCAACCAAAGCAGCTGTCAACCAGAAGAGCAGGGAGACAGAGAGAGGCTTCATGTTCTGCACTGAGACTTCATCAGGCTCGCCAGGATCCCGAAAGACACGGCGCTCCTGTGAAGTCAGGCTCTTTAATGTGTGTGTGTGTGTGTGCGTGTGTGTGTGCGTGCGCGTGCGTCGCTGCATGTTTTATAACCGCGCGCGTGCTCGCTCAGCCCGCTCCACGTGTGCTGTGTGTCGTAGCCATGTGACGCTCTTGAGAATACATTGATGAGGAATCGCAGCGTTGTGACTCATTTAATATCAGCTCAAAGCAGTAGACTTGGTTTTTTTTTTTTTTTCCTCACAGTTGGTCACATCCATTCGTTAGTCAACCGGCATTTGTGAAGAAACGTCGTAAATGATGCTGGCGATGTTTGCCTTGGATGCAAAACTGACATGCAAACCGCAGGAGATTTGAATAAATATTCCATTTAGAAAAAAAACAAAACAATAAAAAAAAAAAAAAAGAAACATAAAACCAACCAAACCGATGGGCTCGCAAACACCTCCTCACCTCGAGGGAAACAGCGAGAACTCGGTTGGTAATTATTTCAGTGTTTGCAAAAAAAAAAAAACAAGTCGATATCAAGAAGAGAAATCTATGGGATAAAGAGTTTCCAACAGCGCTGGGTCTCTGCGTAGGATAACCAAATATGAGCGCTGCAATTTACACAGCCACTTCCAGAGTTTGCAAATAAAATGTGACCTGAAGGTCGTTGCCATGGCAGCAAAGGAGGCGCCTGTGGGTGGCCACCAGCAATGATGCACGTTGATAAATTGAAGGATGACTTTGGTGTTAAATCAAGTGGAGTTTACTTGTGCTGCACATTTCAGCAAACACCCAAAAAAAAAAAAAAAAAAAAAAAAAGCCGTTCAAAGTGCTTTACACCAAAAACAGAATAACTAGTTATGAAACAAGCGATGAACATTACATTTAGTCAAACGCCGTCGTCGACGTTATCAAGCAAACACACATCAAATATTGATCAGTGTTCCAGTTGTCATTGATCACCACGGAGCAGGAGGAATTTTAGCTTTTTATTTGAAGGGATTCAAGCACTTTGTCTGTTTTGCAGTTTTCTGGAAGTTTGTTCTAGATTAGTGGGGTAAACAAAACAAAAAACAACAAAAAAAAATCTATTCTCTGAGCCAGGTTAAGGACTTTATGGGTGATCTGCTCTCAGTGAGAACACCAGCAGCAGCGTTTTGAGTCAGCTGCAGCTGTCTGACTCGTTTTTCTTCTAGGCCAGAGGAGTCAAACTCCGGTCCTCAAGCTGTCCTGCAACTTTTAGATGTGCCCCTGCTGCAATTACTGCCTAAAGTTATTTCAATTTTTTTTTAAATGATCTTGCTGTTAAATAATTATTGAATACTGATCAGTCATGTAAATGTAACATACATAATTTAACGAGATCACACATCATTTGATGTAAATCCAACCAATAGACTGTGGCTTCCGTTGAGATCCTTGGTATGTGTTGAATATGCACCAACAGGCAGTAGCAGTATGCACACGCCGTATTGCTTGTACAGTGGTTTGAGGTATATTTTGAGGCATAGCTCAAACCATCATACATCCAATGTGGTCCTGACAGTCGTCATAACAGGCGTTTTATTGACTTTTATTGAGAGGAAAACATGCAGTTTCAAGGCTCGGGTTGAACCTAAGAGCCTCTGTAAGGAAAGAGGAACAGCCGCCTTCTGACACTAAAGTTGTTTGGGGTTTTTTTTTTTTTGCTTCGTTTTAAGCCCCTCATACTTATACATGATTCTTAAAATAATTTGATGACATTCACCGGATCTGTAAGCTCTTTGTTAATTTCTTGTTCTAACAGTGGGACCATGAGTTGTTGTTCATATGATTGCTGGTGAAGTAAGATTTGTGGGGGGTTTTTTGTTTGTTTGTTTGTTTGTTTGTTTGTTTGTGTTTCAGTGAATTATTGAATGGTTTATGTTTTTACATCATTTTACATCATTTTCAAGGTTAAAGCAGCAGCAAAGCACTCATTTCAAGTGCAAAAGACTGTTCTCTACTGTTTTTTTCACTTTACTTTTTTCAATTTGATATGTTTAGAGAAAAAAAGTTGTCCCAGACATGAAGGGGGTGTGGGGCGATTAATTATGAGATTCAGGCAAGAATCAAAACTGCCAACTCAATGCCTTCCTTTCCAGTATCTTATTTTTCTTTCATGCAAATAACCCACAAGTCTCTCTGGAGTCTACTTATTGCTAACTAGATTTTGTCTGCTCTCTGTCTCTGTATGCCACTGATGTATTATAAACAAGCTATGCAAAGTTTGATCCATAGAAATTATTCATCTTTCATTCCTTCCATATCTGCCTGTTCTTGTTGTTTCCCCCCCCCCCTCCCTCAATTTCCCCAAAGCTTTCGGTGCCCCCTTTTTTTCTTAGCAGGCACTGTAGCCAAACATTTCCACAGGTACAGCTACTCAAATTAAAAATAGCATTTGCCTTATGCACCCTCACAGAGAACGAGACATGCACATTAATAATGGATTGTTGTTTTGTATTCCTCCGTTTAAAAAAAGAATCCTGGTGGTGGCATCCAGATGAAACATTCATCCCTTCCTCTCATTTCCGAACCTCTGATGCCTCAAGTCTCCCAATTTCTCGGCTGCCTTCAAACAAGCTCCTCTTAGTCATCCGCCCTTAAAAAAAAAATCTCTTCATCTTCCAACGTCCCCTCAAATCAGAATATTCTGGAAATCACCACCCCCTTGATCGCTCCGCTGACTTGTAGGAGTCGGCTCGCCGTGATGCATTCGTCTACCTTTCGTTCCCCTCTGTGCTGCGATGACACACTTGCACTCACGCTCATGAACGCTCCGCACCTCCACTTGTCATCGCAGGTGGTCAGGCGGCTGCTAAGACACAACGCTAAGCCTTTCTTGCTCAAAGGCATGCTTTGAATAAGCAAAACTACCAGCAAGTAGAGGACTAACTTTACTAGCGCTGTGGACATTTGAATCAGCGCTTTGCTTTTGGAGGCCTTAGCAGAGACAGTCGTTTTCACCCGATCGGTCCAAGTGAGGCGTTCATCCACTGAATTACACCGACTGTTGCTTTAAACATGACAAACCCGCAGGGCAAAGCTCGAACCTGTATCAGCCAATCACAGCCCTTCAAAACAACCACCCCTGGGATTAGCCTTAACCCAAAATCTGAATAATCGACAAGATTATTTAGATAATCTCTTTTATATAGTTTTATATTAAAACAGTGGTTTTCTTGTCTTGATGTTGTTGGCGGAATCTTGGCCTCCGTCGGATGTGCCAGATCAGGCGGCATTTGGGAGCCTCGCCTGCTCAGACCTGAGCAGCAGGAGGACTTCCTGCAAGAAAGGAAGCTCCCTTTCTTGCTTCCTTTCTTGCAGGTGAACTTGTCTCTGCGTGTAACGTCCGGTTTTACAAAAGGACAAATGAGGAAAGGCGTCGGTGCAGTGAAGACGTGCAGATCGGTCCAAACCCTTGTCTGGCTAATGGCCTCACTGCGCCTCTCATTCCGTACCTTGTTGTGGACGCCTTTCAGGCGCTTCCCCCACGCAAAAACGTGGCTGTTACTTCAACGAAAGCTCCAAAGAGCCTCTTTCAGAAAGATTCGCACTCACACCGGGGAGAGACTTTCAGACCAAACAAACCGGAGTGTTTTGTGGGACTTTGTGGCTCTCTGCATGAATATTTAACCAGGTGGAGGAGACACAGGGAAGAGGTGGGGCTTCACGTTAAAAAGGCCTCCGGGGTTAATAATGGATGAGGCCGCGCCTGTGACAGAGGCATGTCCGCCGACGCGGCGTTCGCCGGATTAGTCTCAGCGCTGTTACAGTAATTGCAGAATGTAACGGCCTCTCCCCGTGAAGTAGGTCAACTGGGTAAATCCAGGTGAAAGCTATCAGTGCATGACGCTGGCATCAGTCCCATCAATCCCACGGTATCCCTGTCCAAAGTCATCACGCTCGGGTGTTTGCGCGCAGAATTGGGTCAGCGATCGGAAAACTGGGGCTGTTTGTCAACAGCCGAAGCCCGGTGAACGAACTGGTTTCCAGCGGAGCCGCACCGAACCGAGCAGTTCCACCGATATTCACCCTGCAGGTCAAACGCGAGGCTGATGAATCTGATCAACATTCACAGGGATCTTTCTCTGACAGTTAATGCTCATCAGAGCTGTTTGCCAATAACTTTAATTATTACTGATAATATTGTCTTGTTAGTTCAGTTTTACATTTTTAAATTTTGTATTAATTTATGCGCTTACGTTTTTTTCTTTTTCCTCTCAACCTCTTGGCCAAAACATTTGCTAGGTTTTAATGTAGCGTACGTATCTTTTTTCTCTGTCTTCCAGAATCGTAATTAATCATCTTGTCATGTCTGTGGGATCCTACATGCTGTGTAATGTTTTTCACACAGATGTCATTATGGGTCAGTTTAGTTGATGCATTGTGGCTGAACAGTGTTGTGGAAAATATTTGTCTTCGTCAAAGCGGACGCGTTACGTATTTTCCAGGCACACGATCAAGAATCTACGCTGCCGTCAGTTGTTACGAAAATGCTGCACATGTAAGACGTCGTTTGAAAGAAAGTTCACGTCTCGAAATTGGCGTCTGTCTCTTTAAGAAGCTCCTGCCTCTTTCTGACACTCACCGTTTCATCGCCACTGCAGAGAAACCAGGTATCCTAAGTTTCGTCAATGCAAATGAACTCACAATAAACTTTGCGGAGCGAGAAAATCACAAGAACAAACTGCTGAGCGGTTCTGGCGCTTGGTGCCTTGTGTGGGTGTCGGCCGTGGCTGTTCGCTCTTCCAGCGCCACGGGCGCTTTTTGCAGGTCAAAAGGACAAGAAGCTCAGGATTTCCATTTTAACGACTTCCACCAGCAAGTACAGATCACATATCAATCCCACTGCACAGAAAGCTGCAGCAGGAGACGGGATTCTTCAAATGACATGTTTGTCCTCCATTTACGGTCACACTGTAAGCCATAGACATGCATTTTATCAGAAGCAACATGAAGACGTAAGGATCTGTTTTTTTATTCACTGTAATTGGATGCACTGACTAGTTTAATTGATCCAGAACATTTTAAAAAATTCAATGGATCAACTTTTTCTGTTATCCTATTAATATTCTATTAAACGTTCAAGGAGGAAAAAAGAAAAAAAAAAAACACAAACTAGTTTAAAGCTTCAAAACAGCTGAGGTTGAACTAAAGGTTCATCTTCCAGTAGAGAATTACCTGCAAAATTACAGACAGAGCTACAACAGACATATTTAGACCGCAGCATATCCATGCGGTAGAATGGCCTATTCAAAGTCAGACCTGGATCTTATTGCATAAACATGAAAAGCTCATGTTTAAAGTCACCTGTCATTCAGTCCGACTGAACTGGAGCCATTTTGCAACAACAAACAAAACAAAAGCTACTAAATGCTCAGTCTCTAAATGTACAAAGCTGGTAGAAACAGAGGAACAATAAGGACTAAATTAAGTAGAGAAGAAGAAGAAATCCGGATCATATGACATGTTAATAAACTCGGGTAGCAATGAATCCACCCCAACGTATTCAGGATATTTGTGATCACACTTAATGTGACTTGGAGAAAAAAGGGTAAGAGACTGTGAGTGCAGAGGGCAGCCTGACCTGACCTGACCTGACCTGACCTGACCTGACCTGACCTGACCTGACCTGACCTGTGTTTGCGATGATGACACAAAAGTTGGCTAATCTTGCTGATATGTCAACACTGATGGCCTCAGTAGCTTTATGTCTGGGTCACAAAGCCCTCCTGTATTTGAGAAGAAGAAGAGAACAAAAAAAAAAACAAAAACAAAAACAATCAACTAAAACCACATTTCATCGTTTATTGTTTGCCGGGGGTAAAGGAATGCAATTTTTTCGATTGTGCTGAAGGTGGGTTGATTTTGTGTATGAAGGCACATTCATTTTTCACAAGCAGGAATGAAGGAACACAGATTTGTTGAACTCAGGCCGTCCTCATCTAAACCGCAGGTGTTTATGCTTTTTCTCTCTCCCTCTGACGACGTAAGAAGCTGAACTGAAATGTTCTGAAAATCAGCAGCTCCTTGAAACAAGTTAAGAAATCATTTTGCCTCATTGACTGGCACTTCTTTTACACTTACATGGAATTTTTTTAAACAGTCGGTTGTGTTTGCTTCTTTTGAAAAAGGCCATTTCAC
Source organism: Poeciliopsis turrubarensis (assembly GCA_010277015.1). Classification (NCBI taxonomy): domain Eukaryota; kingdom Metazoa; phylum Chordata; class Actinopteri; order Cyprinodontiformes; family Poeciliidae; genus Poeciliopsis; species Poeciliopsis turrubarensis. Next base: position 356,962 of record VMRN01000087.1, on the reverse strand, counting down.
ACATTGGTATAGTCCGATTTCTGAGGCAAATGCTTTTTTTCATCGAGCAAATCAAAAGCATTTATGAACCGGTCATTCTCCAGATTCTCATTTGGATCACGGTCTGGACCTCAGTTTGAAGGTGCTAATCTGACTCCGCTTCTGTTGGTGGTTTGTTGACCTGCTGTAAACTCCACCCACTTTTCTAGGCCTTTCTGTGGAGCTCCTCCAGAGTTAACATGGCTGCTTCACAGAACAGATTTAGCTAAACTGACTCTGAACGACACTCAGGTGGAGTCTATGTAATACATGGGTAATACTTGAAGGTTACTCTAAAAATTCCTGTCTCTTTTATGATTTATAACTGCAGGGGAAAATGCTAATAAAATACGCTGAAGGTTGTGGCTCCAGCCAATCAGTCAGTATTTTCAAGTAAAACCAAACTTACCTATTTTGTAAAGTCTGTGGTTGCTAATGTATTTAGAAACTTTTCTGACAAAACCAAAACAAAAAAAACAAAAACTAAAAAAAAAAGAAGAATCTGTAACGGTCAAGATTGAAATTGTCAGGTCAGATCGGTGCACTAAAAAAAATAAATATTTTTTTTTAAAAATCACACAATTATACCTTTAAAATAAACAATACAAGAAAAAAAAATACTCTGACTTCTAATTTCTCTAAGTTTCAGTTTATTGTACAATCAAGTAGGTTCACAAATAATGGTCCATTGCATTCGATCATCATAACTGGCATCAACGTGAGACAATCACAATGCTATATTCATCTGGCTTTTCACACACACACACGCACACACGCACACACACGCACACACACCTCAGCAAGGAGAAAAAGTGAATCAGGTTTAGTGTTAGTTTGGCTCAGGACACTCTGAGCCCTTAGTCGTAAGAAAAACAACACCGGTCTTTAAAACGATGCCTCTCAAGTTGCATTAAAATATGTACACATAAAAAAATCTTAGAAAATCTATTGAAAGTAGTGCCGTTGTAGAGAGAAAGACACGTGTGGAACGTTTTGGACGACGTGGACAGAAAAGAACGTGCACGAAGCTAATGAGGAAGATGGCGATATGAGGTTGGTGAGGGGGCGGGGAAAAAAATGTGTGTCCAGCACACACCATCGTGGAAATCAGCCATTCACACACATGCACTCCCCTGAAGAAAAAACAAGGATAAAGGACTTTGGAGACCCTGGCTGGCTGTATTTTCTTTCTTTTTTTTTTTGTAATTTACTTGAACATGCAAGCTCGCAAGCATTCAAAATGACGTTCAAGAACAGAAGACGGCTTAACTGGAGGGTAAAAAGAATAAAAAATGAACAGTGGCAAAAAAGGGAGGAAGCATTTTTTTCCTTTTTTTCTTATCTGTATCAGACCAAAGGGCAGTCAAAGTCTGGAAGGGGAATTCCCATCTAATGGCATTTTATTTCTGAACCAGTACTTCCTTTCCCTGCCACAGTGGCTGGTAGCTCGGACGAACTGATCTGCCGCGGGTGAAAGGGAGCCGGCGTCGATTCCCAGCGCGGCGACCGAGTCGGCGGGGGGCCCGGGAGGGAGTGAGGGGGCGCTAAGAGCACTTCCACACGCAGACAGCCAGGCTCCCACCGAAAAACATGTAGAGGAGGTTCTTCACTTCGTGTGTGACCTCGAAGCCGAAGCCCTCGCCAATCACCACGTGCCACGAGCTACCAAACTTCTTATCCATGGACTCCTTTATCATCTTAGCCGCGCTCTAGAAGAAAAACAATACACATCGTTACAGTTTGTTTTTCTTTATTTCATTCACTCAATACTAAATAGGACTAATTTATGTAAAAAAATAAAATAAAGCATGAGTTAAAAGGAGCAGCAAGAAGCATAAGAGTTATAATATGTTCTCCCTTTGCACATAAAATAAAATGAGCTACTTGGCTCAGCAGATAATTACAAAAATGGTTCAAACACACAACAAACACATAATGAAGCAGGTGTTTCAACGTCATAATGTCTTCAACGTAACGCTTTTCAAATTTCTTTCAGGTGCAGAAAAACATTTAGATTGTTCCATAAACTGACACCTTAAATTGAAATTCATCTTTCCGTCATCGCCGTTCTGAAACTTGTTTTTTTTGGGGGGGGGGGAAATCTCACTTCCTTTTAAGTTGAACTTTCTGCCTTTTTACAGATCTGTTTGGAATATTGTTTTGTTAAAAAAAATAAAAATAAATATATATATATATACATAAATAATTATGTGCTTTGTATATAAGCCCAATAAATCAGTTTTGTTCACAGAGACTTAATAATTCATTTTATTTGTCGTTTTGCTTTTTTATTTTGGACATTTGAAATGTCTTCCAGTTTCGGTGTTAAATGTTCATCGGAATTTAAAGTTTATTGATCTCTGAAATGTGTTCTTGCATTAATACAGTATCATCACTGATAATGGTCTCAAAATAACAATATTATCGTTTATTTCAATAACTTCTGGGACAATCATCCAGAAAAATCTGCTATTGTGACAGGTGCATTTGTACATAAATATTCAAATACTGTACTCCCATCAGTTCATGATGTTTCAATAAGTGTAACTGTATAAGTATTGGGTTTGTGTGATTTGGATGCCTAATGCCAATATCAAAATTTCTGGTCAACATTGGAATATCAAAGAACAACAGGAGAATGCACTCACTTCGTTATTGGTAGCAAATTTTTCACAGGCTGTTACACACAACTCCATGGTCTCAACCCTCATTTCCTCTGGCATGTCTGTGTGCTGGAGAGAAACACGTGTTACAGGCCTCTACAGGAAAGACCCTCATTTAGTTTTACTGTCAATTAAAATGCTGAATGACACCAACGACATAAAAAAGGGAAGAAATTTTTTTTTTTCTTTTTTCATTATGGAAACATTTTTCCACCATGTGCATATTTAAGCATCTTCACGGAAAGTTTGGTGGAAGGAAAAAGTGCGGCTAAAAAAAAAAAAAAAAAAAAAAAAAAAAGGGTTCACATAAAACGGGGAATATTACGCAGTGAAAGCTTCTGCGATCATAACGGAGGCTCGGATGTCTTTGCTGAACATTTTGTGGTCAGTTTTTATTGAACAAACACTGGAGACGGCTGTTCGTATCCTAGCAACTGAAAACAACAGGTGGGAAGATGGCGACAAGAGACAAAACCAGGTCCCGTTGAGCGTTCTTCAAAATAAAACCCTTCCGTTTTCCAAAGTAAAGTCACGTCTATTATTATATTATATTAAATTCTAATGTGTAATTTATTGACTGGATCTGTGTCCAGGTTGCCTGGCAGCCCAGAGCGAGGTCTTCACAGTTAGTGATGCTTTGTGGAGCAATGTTTTGAACCAAAAGACGTGGATCTTTTGGAGTTCGTTCGTGCAGCTTTGCAACACCTCATTAACAGCAGCAAACATGCATGTGTCGAATGTTATTTTGACCGTGTTTCGGCAAAAACAAATGAGCATAAGTTTGTGGCGCTGACTTACTCTGATGAGAGGGAAGCTGTGCAGTCTCTTGTAGTCGGCCTCTTCCTTCTTTCCCTCACCAGTCCCGGCCATTCCGACTCCTGAAATAGCAGGTGTTCTGTCTTATTAAAGACAAACTGATAACATTGCGACTTATAAGGAACATGGACTCACTGGGCAGCACAGAAGTCAGAGAGAATTTAGAAGCTAACGATGCTAAAACATGAGCCGACAGGTTAGCTTGTAATACTGAGCCTCAACAAGCCAGTAACAATAAACATTACGCACTTATTTACGGTCTCTGGCTTTAACAAGTGACCATTTGTAAAGCTAGACTGAGCGTAACATGTCAATAACAGTAACTGAAGAAGGTTTCACTAGCTAGCTAATTAGCTTAGCTTGTATTTAGAGCAAACAGCTGATGGAGGGGGGTGTTTTCTGCCTCCTAACTCGTCAAGTTTAAACAAACGGGTTGCGACATGAGGACTGAGCTCACGTTTGACATGAAGTGTTAACGTAATGTGTGACAGAAAAGGCTTACGTACCAAACGTTTGTCCGAAGAAAACTTCTCCTGTTTGACTCTCGCATCGGTTGTTAAGGAGACATCTCAAACATGGCACAGGAGCGAGCAGGAAACCCCGCCCGTTACAGCCAGGCGGGGTTCTGATTGGTTAAAACTCTGTCACTCAACGTAAAGGGCGACGTAATCAAGCCCATCCCCTTTACGAACAAAGCTCTCTTGCGGTTTTCCTTTTTTTTTTACGTCATCCCCAAACTTGTCATGAGGTAATTTCAAAAATGTAGCATATATATATATATATAAATTCAATTATTATTATTATTATTTTTTATTTTAGACCAAAAGTCATTTTTTACGTAATTAAATTCATTGCTAGAAAAAAAAAATCAGGTATTCTGAGGTGTTTTGGTCTGGTTGTAAAAAGCTTCACGGGTGGGAGTCTGCTCTTTAAAGAACAGATTAAAAGAGCATAATTACCAACTGATTCTGGTAATTATGTTGCTTTTAAACCTGTAACTCAGGTAATCAGAGCATTTTCATTTCTCTTGTGAGAGTTGCGTTGGAGTTAAAGGTGCAGACTTGGATTGGTCTCGGTTTCACCTGACTAGCAATTTTTACATCCACATGAGTGAGTTTGTGTCATCTTCAGTGTCTTGTGGCTGTGGAGAGCCCCAGGGCTGAATACTAGGTCCCTTCCTTTTCTCTCTCTCTCCTGTCCTTTGATTCCATTTTCAGGACATTTGGTACTTAATTTCACTGTTATGCTTTCAATAAACGTAATGCCCGCTATGTTTATCCCTTGTTGAAATGCCTAAGTGGAATAAAAGTGAGGAAGGTCCTGAATTTTTTTGAGTTTCAATAATAATAATTTTTAAAAAGTAGGAAATACTGTATTTTTCTACTCAAGTGACACCCACTATATGAATCGTGACTCTTTTACTCACTGCTTATGGTCTGAGGATGAAATTAGACTTAATTTGACACATAATTCAGTCTGCAAATGACCAAAATCAAAACCGTTTTGTCCAGGCAGGATTTTGAAAAGATCGTCAGTTTGCTGCCTCACGCTTTGGACATGGTGACATGCTGTTTTTCCATCTGATCACACAGACGAGAACACATCACTGGCTGCTCTTTACATAACTGTATATTTTTTTGGAGTTTATCATTTCAGATCCCTGAATAGACAATAATAACTTCATCAGTTTGATAAAGCTGCATTTCTGATCACAGTGAAAAGCATTGATTTCTTGACAGAGATTACTTGGATTTTCTTTAAGAGAAACGGTTACAAAGAAGAACCAAAGTATCGATCTTCTAGTCTTGATCCAATAGCGATACTCAACGTGGTATCGGTAGTATCAATATTTAGATCAATACTCCCAGGATTACTAGACATTAACTGGGGAAAATTAACGCCGATTTCAGAGAAATTAATCCAAGCGTACCCAGAACAGAATGTTTCTTAGTTTCTTAATAAACTAAGAAACTAACCAACAGAGTGACGCAAAACAGCAAAGCCCAATAATAACTAAATACGGCAAGATGTTTTCTGTCAGCGATAAACTCTGGAGTGTGGAACACAAACACTGGTGGATTGTGACAAGGTGACATACCAGAACCCTGACAGTGAATGCGAATTCAGTGAAATATATTTAACTGAAAACACGACTTACTCAGTTTTTTGTCTCATCAGCTCCAGAAGTAAAGGATATTCCTCTTACGTCGTCTGTCCAGCACTGCTAATGAAACAGGCTGCTGTGAAGGAGCAGCCGTGGCATGGCCACTAGGTCATTCTATCTTCTAGAATGACTTGTGGCCATTCCAGTTTTTGCAGTTTGCCTTCCCAAACCAGTTCTGCCTTCACAAACCAGTTCTGCCAGTCTTATTTACTGCGTTCTCATGTGCACCTCAGATGCACGGCGTCATATGAGGAAAATCAGAAACCCCCATCAGCTGACTTCGGCCTTATATGACATCAACACAGCCGTGTGCGTTTATACTGAACACAACTTTTGTTTGCAACACAAATACAAATACAAGCTGTATGGTGTTGTGTTATAAATGACAAACTATACGTAACGTGACACCGACATCACAACTAGTTTAATTTCGAGGTAAGACAAACTCCCTGGATCAATTGGACTTGTGTTGGACTTGTGTATTTTACACTTTGTGGCTCTGCAGCAATCTCTATGCACGTCCACAAATCCAGTGGCGAGGGAAATGAACATAAACTCTAAACGGCTCGCGTCAACGCCAACTTTCAAAAGCGGAACTAAGACAGCCTTATTTCTAATTTTTTTTTTGTCAAAAAGTGATTCCTTCCCTCCCCACCGCACCCCCTAAATCGCCTCTTTTGTCTCTTTTATTGTGCAATGATCACTTTTGGCCAAAAAAAACAAAAAAAAAAACAAAGGTTGACAATATGATTATTGTTTTATGACAAAAATGAAATTGCATTCGGGCCCCTTGACTCTGCTACCCCTCGTTAAGAATATTCCAAAACATACCAGGAAGTCTAACAAAGATGGGCTGAGGACTGCAGTCTTGTATGAGTCAACCAACAGATTAACGAGACTCTGACCGCAGACAGAGAGGGTCATGGCTGCAAGGAAAGTCTCACTGACGTTGTTTCCATAGTTATAACAACAGCTTACAGCAGCGAGGTAAGGTGATCAGTGGCTCTAAAATCCATCTGTTACCTTGGAAGTCTGAAGGAAGCGTCAACTCCTCGTGGCCCATTCATACCCCGCAGGCGATATGAAAGAAAACTCAAGTCATGAATATTTGCAGCAGGAATGAATATTTGAGCTCCTTCAGCCGGGCGAGGTGACAAGCAGTTTTTGTTCCTATCATGAACCACCTCCCTCGGAGAGGTAATGAAGGTGGGCCGTATCCATAATTCAGAAGCAGATTGTCGGGGAGGGGGAGAGGAAAGACCCCATGCGACTCTGCTGTTGTGACAGAGGCGATATAAACAGAAAGATGGAGCCAAGAATATCAGCCAGGCTGCGAAGAAAAGAAAATCTGCACTGACTGATTATCTAACCGAGTGACGCTGATGACTGACTCATTTTTTTTTTTTTTTTTTGTCTTTTGACTTCACGCTTGCAGCTGACGCGTGTAGCTTTTATGCAAAATATGTTTGTCACATATTTGTTAAAACTGACACAATGTTGTGACAGATAATCTGCGATGAAAAATGCATCACCTTCTTCTCGTAGCTTCTTCTCGAGCTACTGTTCCCATCTGAAGAAACGCACAGCTCCCGACCAAAAACAACCAATCAGAGCCAGGGGGCTGGTCTTGGTGCTGTCAATCATCCTCTTGTTCTCTGCTCAATGTGCTAATGGCAGGGGAAAGAATTCATGTCAAAGGAAAACCGTTTATCACCATCGTGGGAGGCTATGCTAACTAGCTAAGCATTCATGAAAGGCCAGCTGTTGGGAAGACGCTGTATAGCATTGCAGAGAGCAAGGAGAACTGGGCGTAAGGCAGAGGAGCTAGATTTTTTCGCAGATTGTCTGACTCATATCACGACATAGTGACACTTTCAACAAATATGTAATTTTTATATATTATAAAAGTTATACTGCAGCCTTAAGCCTCTGCTCAGGCTGTAATGAGCTGCAAGAAATGAGCTCAAAAGGTCAAAAACTAGAAGCAGCCTCATATCGGGAGAACGCGGATTAAGTATTAATGTATTCTTTTGAAAGATTTCAATTGGTTGCAAAGGACAAAAGGATATTAATCTCGGGAGAGATTAATTATCTTCTGGTGTGCTGTCAGTGGGAGGCAAGAAAACGTGTGGGCCGATCAGCAGTCACGAATCAACACGGTCCTAGTTAAAGTCATGAGTAACGGCGTATGTCTGCTCCCAGAGCCAGAGCTCTAATGAGCGCTGCGACTATCTCACACATATGCACGCGTGTCCTCACGCTGTAAAAAATGTTGCCCGTGTCGTAATCCGACCACAGCTAAATGAAATCACTCAAGGCGTCGAAGCCTGCGGGGTCGTCTGGGTCACGCTGCGGGTTTTGCGTTTGCGCGTCCGCAGACGGGTCCGTGTGACGGTTCCGTACTTTCGTTTCTGCTTATCTGAAAACAGAGGCACACAAAAAGGGGCCCCGATGATGCAAATGGGGTGACGAGAAAGAAGAGAAGCAGAATCGAAGGCGATGATTTCGAGTCATTTTTCAGCATAGTGTCGGCGAGGTAATCGGTCACGTTGCTTTGAATAAATGAAGACATCATTTGAGAAGTGATTGTTCTAATTTTGTCGGATCATGTGGGATTTCAGCTTCGAGGGGAAAACATAAACACGCATCGATGTGCAACTTTCCTATCGCGGTGCGAAGTCAGTGGAAATAAGAAACTGAGAAAAATCAGACACACTATTGGACGAAAGGGTGCAGCGTTTCAAAAGCAACTTTTCTGTTTATTTGCTCGTTTTCTCTTCAGTTAGGTAAAGGCTTTTCTTTATTCACATAACAGCCAATTATATAACAGATTTCTTCATAGCTCAGGAATCAGTCCAATCAGTCCACTTATTGAACATTTACTCCGAGAGGTTATAATTTCCTACTGAAATATTTCTTAATGGGAAAAATCTGATTCATTTGCAAGTTTATGTTTCTCTCTCTCTCTCTCCTTTTTTTTTTTCTTTTTACAAACAGGAAACACTCATGCAGACACACTTGTTTCATCTGGTTCACATTCAGGGAGCATCGCAGTTTCACCAAAAAACGACGACGCGCAGTCAGGGAGGCAAGGTGCGTGTTTTTCCAGAAGCCAGAAGAGATGCGTGTGTTGCGCAGCAGCAGATTTCAATTCGTCCCCTGACCTGCGGGACGGTGACGTATGAGACGTTCTTACAGCGAAGCAGGAGAGCAGGAGACTAGAACAAGGGCGACATTACCAAGAGGACGTTACAACTTGCACATTTGGAGAGTCAAACGGTTCTGCCGGGTTGTGGTGTGCGCCATAGAAAAATCTAAAAATCACCATCACTCAACAGAATCAAATACATTGAGAAACAAAACAAAAACAAACAACAACAACAAAATAAAAACAATTCTGTTTTTTTTTTCTTTTTTTTTTTTTTTTATGATCTTGGTGAAAAAGTCAAACATGAGCACAAACAGCGTCTCGGGTTTCATTTGAAGCGTTTTAAACGACCCCGACGAGCGGAGACAGAACCTGGTGTCACTGCGCTGTCTGAGAAACCTTCGAAATGGAATAACTGCAGCTTCATACATGACGTGATGTAACATAACATAACCACACACAGAGCCATCAGACCTTCTGCCTGTACAGTCCCCTGAGGCTGAACGACAAGACGCGTCTCCGGCTGCGTTTCCACCGCAAAACGTGCGCAAAGATGTCTCCATTTCCCTGCGAGTCGTCGGGAAAAGAAACACAATTTTGCAATTGCTGTGTCGCCGTCGAATGAGTGACGGCGGTGAAGTCATGCAAATAGGTTGGTTCGCACATTGAGTCGAGGAAAGACATGCCGTGATCGCGAGGTTTTGCGAAAGTTCGCAACTCATCCGATCGCAAAGACGTTTTCACCGACAAACGAGGACGTTTCATCGAAATCGCCTCTTGTTTCCGTTCGGCGAATTCCAATTTGCGCACTTATGCGGTCAGTGGAAACGCAGCTTTGCCATGAGAAGCGTCCTCGTTGAGCCTGCGAAAGCCAGAAGCCGAGCCGCTGTGCTGCCTTTACAGGTGATTCTGTGACAGAAGGCGCCGCGTCTCGCTGCAGAAGTAAACACGTGTGCGTGTACACCAACACAAAGAACAAAACGAACACACCACTCTTTACAGCGCGGCAGCACAAGCCGCTCAGTAGACCGGCAAGTTTCCCCGCCCGCCTTGAAGCAAAATATACTCTAAACTCCGGTTTGGTACACCTTTAAACATCAGAATGGACTCCTACGTAGACCGCCAAACAGAGCCGCGATTGGCTGGTTTCTCCCTCCCTCCTACCCCCCACTGTGAAGCGTTCACTGCTTGGGGCCGGAGGGGCCGGATCTCTGGGCGGCGTGGCAGGGGTCCAGAGACTCCTTGGTGGCGCCGTTGTAGACGTCTATGTCCTGATCGGTCCAGGGGGCGATGTTGCCCAGCGCCGAGGAGCTGCAGTCGGCGAGAGCGGCCACTTCGGCGGGCTTCAGCACCCGGTCCCACAGGTTGAACTGGGACAGCTCCCCAACCAGAGCCTGGGAGGCGTCGAAACGCCCGCCGAGCGTGTCCTGGGGTAGAAAAACACAACATTGTGACCACAAGCATGAAAAATGTAGGAAATTACATAAAAGTATGTCATTTGTCTGCGAATCTTATATACAATAGAAGTGGGTCAATCGATCCAAAATATCGACGATGTTGATATCAGTATCGGATCAATATCAGCTTGATACTTTAGTTTCAGATTCCCTGTTGAAATTTGTATTTCATTTCTATATTGCAGTTTCTCAGCCTGAAACTCGAAAACCAAATTGTTTTGATTTGCTCTCAAATTATAACTTTTTTCTGCACTTTATTTGGGAATAAATGCACATAAACTTGTTCTATTTTTCTGTTTATCATGCTAATATGTTAATAATGTACTTTGCAGAGACCTGTAAACTTTGTCCAAATTCCGTCTTTAACAAAACACCTAAAAGGAAAACCTACAAAAAGACCGAAACGTCAAAGGCTTGATGATACGTCAAACCTAAATAACGAAAAGCTCTGATATTGATACTGGTATCGGTATTGGTATCAGCGATACTGACCCTTTATTTACTCCAGATCTTACGAAAAATAATTATGTGCTAATTTTTTATGTCCCTTTATGCAGGACTTACATTTTGTCTGAATAACAGAAAAACTGTGACCATCATCGGGGTTATACCAAACTGTGTTTTAATCCTTTTCTATCATCGTCATCAACTCACGCTTACAGTGACCTACTGTAAGTCTGTCGAGCTACAATGCTGCCAGGAAACCGGTCTACTACCGCGTCCTCTGACCTGGTTAAGCGGTAATGAAAAGGGATCAAAATCCTACAAATTCTACAAAAATAAGATTAAAACTGTTTATTCTACTCCAGGCCTGCCTCCTGTGGTTGTGGGGTGGAGAGATTTTCCAATAAAATCTAGTCAACACATCCACACAACAACAATCCATCAGCTGCTTACAGCAGAGATTAATAAAGTGCTAGTGCCGTCGAAAACCCACCCATCAAATCAACCTGTTTAGCGTTGGCGCATCGCGTTATTGAATTGGAAGCCCTGCCGCGTGCTTTGCCAGGACGACGCGATGCAGAGCGAGCGCTGGGTTGTTTCTTTGACAGCAGCCAGGAGGGATTTCATCAACACAAGATTTGATCGTGGTTATGTAACGCCACTGACTGACTAATGAAGGAGGGTGGCAACCAGCTGTACGGATCAGCACCGCTGATGTTCTTGAGGCACCGGCTTCTTGTCTGCTGATCAGAACTCCTGTCTGCAGGGTTTCTGCAGATGTTTAACGGTCTTAAAGTGACAGAACAGCATGTTTTGTGATTCTCTCTAAAGCCTTGACCCACATAGAGCAAAAAACCCTTTTCACATAGTGAAAAGGGTTTTTGGCACAGATTGCACAGAGGTGAGCCAATGATTAAGACGAATGTTAAATTTACGCTACTGCATGACATACACAAAAAAGGTAGCTAGCTATGTTAGTATCCAGTTACCAGTGGTCTAAGCTGCCTCGTGTTTAGTAGTCTACCTATTGGTATTTTCAGTTAAAGATTTCTGTGGCATTCTTTCACCTCCTCCCAGTGCTACGACTGCCTTCAGACGAAATGCACCGCTCCCAGTCAGAAACAGCCAATCAGAGCCAAGAGGAGGGTCTTAGCGCTGCCAGTCAATGCTACTCAATGTGCTGACGGCGGAGAGACACTTGCCACCACAGAACAACTGTTTTTCTGCCATAATCCGTGGCTATGCTGACTAGCCTGAGCGTTTGCAACACTGCAGCTAGACAGCTCGCCAAGACCCGCCTCCTGGTTCTGATTGGTCGTTTCTAGCCAGCACTGCAAAAAGATACAGGAGCTTTTCACGGATTACAAAAACGGCCCATTCTCCAACATTTTCTCCCTCCATCTGTCCAGCCCACCTGCTCCTGTCCCAGTATAAGGACTCCTCCAGGCTTGATGGGATGCCAGGCAGCCAGTCCCTCTCCTCTGCCCTTCATCTTGCCCCCTTGGTAGGCCTTCCACACGCCGTCTCGCAGGGTCCAGCTGACGCAGATGTGCTGCCACTCATTCTGCGGTAGGGACAGTGGAAGCTGCGCCACCTAAAGGTAAAAAAGAAGGGAAAAAAAGCGTGATGGTGGTGAATAACTTTTGTTTCACCTCCTGCAGCTGTAAACAGTCACAGTTGTCTTTGCTGACATCTACTTTGATCAAGGTGAAGCGGGTGGCTGTCATATGGCTATCAGATCACGTAGTAACTAAACAAATATAGAGATGATACCTGAAATGCACAAAGTAAGCGTACATGCTTAGCAGCACACTGCATAAAAAGTGGGGGTGTTTAAACGTGTCACCATGGAAAGCGTGGGTGTTGAAACCCCCATCGCTAACGACGCCCATCGTTATTTAGCTTTAGCTCAAAGAAACCTCTGGGACACGTTTTGCCTTAAACTTTTACTTTGCTCAACTTTCAGCAAATCTCTTCCGTGGCGTGTCATTTCCGGCCCTGCCGGATCGGTATGGGTTGAGACTAAACCTCAGGTATCAGCATCAGTATCGGTTGAGATTAAACTTTCCGATACCGATCAGCATCGGTATCGGAAGTGGAAAAAAAAAGTGGATCGCTGCACCCCTGACAGGTGTCGATTTTCGACTGACAGGTGTGAGTGAAGCTCTCTGTACCTTGTCGTTTATGAGCAGCTCGACAGGATTGTGGACCCCCTGCAGCAGGACCAGCTCGTTGGGCTGCCCGGGCACGGAGTACGAGAAGGGGGTCCCGATGCCCCCCTCTTTGGGCTTGAGCCACACGCAGGCAGTGAAGGCGTACATCTCGGTTATCTCTTTCCTCACCAGGCCGTGCATGTAGCTGGTCCGCAAGGGGAAGGAGAGGACGAAGCCGTCGGGAAAAGAAGGCTCTGTCAGTGCTGTGGAGACACAGAGCAAAGAAATGAAGAGAAGTCAGAAAGTGAGATGCAGTGAGAAGAGAGGCTGACAGGTGTTCACTTCAGTGACAAACCTCTTTATTTCGATTACTTTCGGTTATAGTTTATTGCTTTATCAAAGCAGAAACTTTTATTTAAATTCAGTCAAAATATCAAACTACCCTGAAGGCATTTTTCTCTTCTTATCCAGTCTTAGAACGTTTCATTTTGGCACTTTATAGGACCGGATCAACGTGGAAAATAAAAATGAGAGAATGGGAAAAAAAAAAAATATTTGTATTTCCAGGCTTTACTCCACGCTCCATTGCTTTAAATGCGTTCCTTCTTCCATTCTTTGGGTCATTATTTCTTTACATTCTTTCTTTGTAAAGAAAGAGTGGCCCCCTTCAGATGGGGCCCTGGAGCTTTTCGGTGTGGGCTCAACGACAAAGGGACGGCGGAACATTTTTCTGCCGGCGGTTTGTTTTCAAAGCTGGATCGTTGCTCGCCTGTTTCTGGCCTCTAAATTTGTGACTGTATGCAGGGGGACATTCGCTTAGTCATATCGTTTTGGAGAGAAGTAAAATGGTTGACACAAGTAGTGGCAAAAGCATTGTTGAGGACCCACGTTTCAGTGAATCGGGTCTTGGATCTGGGGGACGGTTGAAACTCCGGGAAGAATCTGACGCATTCACAAAATAAACGTCCCCGTCCCGTTTGACAGGCCTGGTGAAATTTAGAAGAAGTCTGTGGTTTTTGGGTCCAAATGGAGGATAAAATAGCATTGCGCATTGGAAATTGGGGTTTTGACGAAGTAAAGGATAAGTGAGGACCCACGGTCATTGCGCCTGGTCAGTGTTCTTGAAGCTTCGAATTCCCAGATTTTTGTTTGAAATGTACCTATTTATGGTTTTCGGTTTTCCAGTGGTTTTCTGGCTTGAGACTTGACGAAACAGAGGCGTGACACGACGAAATTAAATCCAAACTTAATGGACTCTATTTATAGCTGTATTATTTGCGCGCCCCCTGTCCCTGCTTGACATTTCCCAACCCTCAGCCCTCATTAGCCGTCTTATGTTCATCCGCGCGGTGTATTTTTCCGCTGCTGTGATGACCCAGTTCACCCGCGGCGCTCGTTAAACTTTCATTTCGGGCGCCGCTCTCGGCGCTTTCATGTCGGCGCGCGCGCCGGTGCGGTTATCCGCTTCGTCCTGGGTATCGGTTTACTCCCACAGACACTCACTGTGCTCCAGCTCCATGATGCGGTGGTTGACGGAGTCGATGCCCTTGTCGATCTTCTCGTGCTGATCTTGCGTCTCCTTCCTCATGCCCTGGCGCTCCTTCTTCAGCAGTTTTATCTTCCTCTCCAGTTCCCCTTCGAGGTCCTCCACCCTCCAGACGCCCTTTCCCCGGCCGGCGGAGCCTTTGGAAGCGGTCGGCCTGGAGCCGTGGGAGTGCGGGGAAGCCGGACGACGGCTTCCCGGCGGACCCCCCGCCGCAGGGGACGGAGAGCCGCCGGCCGACGAAGACGGAGTCCTGCCGGTGTCCCCGGTCTGGGCGTTGCCGGCGCCGTTGCCACCGGCAACCGATGAGTCTGTGAGGTTCAGGGCTCCGGGGCCGATCTCCGCCTGTAGAGCGGAGGGGACAGATGTTAATCTTTGGCAGTGCGGAGAAGCAAAAGGTCAGAGACGAACAGACGCTAACGGAGAAGAACAGTTGTACTAAAAGGCAAATGTCATGCAGAAACAAAGACGAGGCTTTTACCAGCTTGTCTCAGCTCCATGATCTTTATGCCAAACTGAAAACTTACAAGAATCTATGGCACTCAATTGGGACCATAAAGTTTGTTCAAAAGAGAGAGAAAAAAAAAACTGAAACAAAAACAAAAAAAAAAACAAACTTGAAGTTGAAAAAAAGCTGAATATGAAAAGTCATATTGAGCATTTTGATTTTATTTCGGTTTCAAATCTTCTTTTCAATTTCAAACATGTCTAAGTTACTTTTTTCAGGTTCACATTGTTTTTCTTTAGAACAAACGTCACGGCCCCAATTTAGCTCCGTATGTATGGATGACATGACGAACCTGGACAACAGATGATGTGAAAATTGCAAACCTTACAAACAAACTGATATAAACTTTCACCTTAACTGAGCGGCTCAACGTATGGAAACCCTTCAGCATCTCTGCTCTGATTCAAAACGTTTCATCTGATCCCCCGATGTTCGATTTGAACAACCTTTAAAGGTATTGTTTGCTCAAATAACTATGTTACCTTCAGTTGTTATAAATATGCTTTTTATACACGTGTATCAAACATAAAAAAGGAATTTGACTTTGAAATCGGGCCTCTGTCTCTTTAAGAAGATTCTGTTCTTTCTTTGCCTTCGTCAACAATGCCACATGCTACAATGCCGTTATGCTCTTCATTTGCCGTTATAGGATTTCATTTCCATCAAGCCAGTTGTTTGGTTTGATCCATGACCTTATAATAACAGATTTGGATTAAACCTCATTGTGTCAAGCCCTTCTTAAGATTAAATCTTGCACATAACAACATTATAACTCAATTTTATTAGTCAGTGGTTGTCAGTGGTTGTCTACAAAACACTTCCTAAAGCTGCTATTTTTTTAAACTTCTTATTTTTTGCAATGCAAGTGTTTTAAAATGAGCTGCTGCCGTACTGATGATCTCTCAAGCCGTTAATGAGATGCAGAGCATAAGCTGGAGAAAATAATAAATAACGTGTCTGCGAGGCTGCCGTAAACAGAGGCGAATCCGCAGGAGCGGATGAGACGTTTGCGAGGGCGGTGTGTAATATCAAGAGAGTTGCTGAGGCGGTGTGTCTCCACATCAAGGATATAAATTCACACTGATGGAGACAACCTTGGGACTGCAATCACCGAGGGCTGGCAGCAGTGCAGCAGGGCCGCTGTGTGTGTGTGTGTGTGTGTGTGCGTGTGCGTGCGAGTGTGTGCTTGAGACTTTCTTCACCTTGCAAGGCCCAATTTTTTTTTTTTTCCAACGCGATAAGAAGAGCTGCAGTTTTGGGGTCGGGTGATGTGGACAGCTAAGTTTTGTTGTGAGTTTATTTTGGGTTCAGCGTCAGGGTCAGGCTTCAGAAATGGACGGACGTCAATGTGAAGGTAGAAAAACAAAACCGTGCGTGCGTGAGTGTGTGTGGATAAACATACATCTTCTGTGTCTCAATCTCAGAACACACACACAGACACACTCATATGCCTTCGGTCTCTAAACCTCCAGCAGCCTTTTTCCCGTCCGTCCAGCTTCATGTTTTATTTACGACGGCGTCCGAGGGTTGGATGCTGAGCAGGCAGCCGACATAATGGGAGGCGGGGCGCGCTGGGATGCGAGGTTCCGGCTTACGTGGAAAGATTTCCCTCGAGTCCCCCGTGGGAGCGGGAGCAAAGCATGATGGGCATTTGTGTCAAAACGAGTCGGTTTGTAGGGCGGAGGGGGAGGAATGAAGACGGACAGGCGGCCCGTCTCACATTTCTCTGAGATGATTCAGTGATTTCTCTCGCTCAAAATATATTAACCTCATTTTCCAGCAGCTGCCCAATGCATAAGCAAGCCAGGATGCTGCTTTGGACCTCCAGGCCAGCAGGGGGCGCTTGACATCAAACTGTTTGTGGACAGTGAACCGACTTTAAAATTTGCTATGAAGGTTAAAAACGAGGATTAGAAACACAACCAGGGGCGTAAACCCCACCTCATTATTGGGGGAGAGGGGCATGAGCAGGAACATTTATTAAGAGCAGTTTGGGGGGGGGGGGGGGGGGGGGGAAAAATTTTAAATAGGGGGGGGGGGGGGGGGGGGGGGGAGGTCGGCAAAGTTACAATGAAATGTAACGTGAAATGTGGTTTAAAATGTTTTTAAACCACATTCAAGCTGCAGGACTGAAAGTGACTAGTAACGCACATCAAACATGTTTCATTCTCAGCAAACAGCCTGCAGAGAAGTAAAACTAAAATTCAAATGTTGCTTCCACACGAGTTTTGTTCAGTCTGATCTCTGCCACACTCTTCCAAAAATGGAAGGTTCTAAATAAAAAATCTTGAGTCACTCCTCTTAATAAAATCCCTCATAAATGTTGATTTTTTTAAAATGGCGGCTCTGCTAATGAGGCAGTAATAAAACGAGGAACTAAAATGACGTCACGACTTGGTTTCAGAGGGTCAATGCGGGGTCATTACTGTCCCCCGTCTTTCTGCTCGATCTCCTGTCCACCTCGCATATTTTACGAAGGGCGACAAGGACGTTTAGGGAACTGTGTACAAACGGATTTTTGTCATCGTTACGTCCACACACACCTCTAGTTTTTCGATCCGGTCCTTCAGGTCCATGATGGCCCTGGCCAGCTCCTCCACCGCCCGGGCCGTCTGCAGCTGCGCCGCCGAGGTGGAGCTCACGTCGTCGCCGGCCATCACGCGGCGGTTCCCGTTCCACACCCCGACGCTCCGCGCCGGCGTGGTCCGCTCGTCCTCCAGGCCACTCTCACACTCACTCAGCTTGCCCGTCAGCTCTCGGATGGTCCGCTGGTCCATGAGGATTTGGTCGTTCTGCTGCAGGACCATCTGCCGGAGGTTCTCCGCGGTCGTCCGGAGGTCTTCGTCTCCGCCGTTCCCGTACGGAGGCTCGTCCCCCTGCTGCTGCTGCTGCTGCTCCCGTTTCTGCCTCAGGTCTTTGGTCTTACACTCCCCAACAGGTAGAGGGGTACAAATCAGCCGACTGAAGCTGTACTGCTTCGCCGACCCGCCCGCCGTCTCCTTCCCCAGATTCAGCTCGTTCAGCGTGGGGACCTCCAGGTCGATGCCGCCCAGCCCGTTGTCCACTTCGTAAGACCCGGGGCCGTGCAGGGCCCCCAGCGGCCCGGCGTGAGCCACCGACCCGGACTCCAGGGGCTGGATCAGCGCCTCCGAGGTCATGGTGCCGTTGTCGCCGGCGGTCGCGCCGCGTTTCCGGGGGTAAACGCTGGCGATGATGCAGATGACCGCGCCGAGGAAGGCGAGAGAGCCCGCTCCCACCAGCACCACCACGAACTTCATCGCGCCTGCGAAAGCCGAGGGAAAACAAAGCGGATCAATCGCCTTCACAAACATGCAGCATCACTCCGCGCCGCAACGGGCAGGAAGACGCGAGCCTTGCGATCACGACAACCCCAATAAGTGCTCACGAAAACAAGAGGTGTTATTATTATTATTATTATTAATATTATTATTATTATTATTACTATTTTTGTTATGACGCTTACGTCGACTTGAGCTGATTCCAGAAGCGCCGCCGCGTCCTGCTTGTCGTTCCTCCCTCTGAGTGCGTTACTGATGGCTCCGCGCCGTCTCGACCTGCGGGGATGGATGCTCTCCGTCTCTGCGTTGCTAAGCTGCGCTCTCCTCCGCGCGTGCGTTGCCATGAGGACGGCTGCCGGAGGAGGAGCGTGACTGGTGAGAGGAGAGGTGAGCCTCCCTCCAGCAGCTGCGCGAAGCGAACAAGGCCGCGATGGATCCGTGGGCGCGCGAGGGTGAGAGAGAGAGAGCGCGCGCGCCTCGCCGCGTGTGTCTCTGTCGAGGTAGGGTTTTGGAAAGAAAACTTTTTTTTTGTTTGTTTTTACTTAGTGTGAAGCCCAACACTCACCGCATCAACACTGACATGTGTTCAACTGTATGGGACTACCGAGGTGTCCAAAGTGTCACTCCGGAATATTAAAAAAAAAAAACAGATAGAAAGAACGTGTTCAATTCATTAAAGTCTGAATGAATCACAATAAACTTGTTGAACAGCAGGCTTTGCTTTTATTCAAAAGTGGACCTTCCAGTTCATCAAAGCGCATAAAGTGTCCCACATCCTGCAGTCGCTTCCAACAATAAACCGAATGTTTTTCATGCCGAGAAACCGAAAAACGGCCAACCCTCAACGATTCGCAGATTTGTGTTCGGCAAAACTCAAACAACTATGTTCATTTTTGTGAATGCGTTGTGTTACGTTTAGTGTTAAGCAGTCGGAAACAATTGAAAATAAACATTATTGTGATGCAGTCCTGGGAGATGGAAGATGACGCTGGAGCTAAACGGCGTTCCAGGGCCACAAACCAGGACTACATGGCTCAACAACAGAAGGAATATTTCATGATACGAGAACCAAGTGAGGCGACGTGATCACACAACACGAGAGGATGATAAAACAAGCCTTTAGCAGTCATTTACACAATGAAATGTATTCATGTATTCACATTACATTTAGTTTGGTGACTTCAGAAGTGATGTTGACAGTTGTACATACCTAAATGTTCACTCATATGTTCAGTGGACATATTAAAGAGTACAAATATAAATATGTCCGTTTTTGAACCCTCTATTCATTCTTCGTTACCCGACGCCGTTCTGCACAGATGCGGCATTAAAGTTGAGGGGAAACATGCAACAATGTCTAAGCAGCTTATTCTTTGGGCCGGCCCTGAGGGTCCCCGCCGCAAAAATCTTTTGAAAGGCACCAAGGACAAAAACTCAAAATAATCTCTATTCCTGTTCAGCTCACTTACAGTTGAGCCCATCCTTAAGCCCGCATGCACACATGCCATTTCATAAGCCGACATCCGCGCCAAGCCACGTGTCTGTGCATTCACAGATGTGACACAAGCCTAATATGTAATTAATGCAAAACTGGGTCACAAACACACAATTTTGTTTTTAGGGGGGGGGGGGGGGGGGGAAAAAAAGGGAAAAAAAAAAACAAATTTCACAAAACCAAAACGTTTTTTTTTTTTTTTTTTTTACCATGTTTTATCCTAGAAGTATTTTTGCAACGTGACAATAAGAAGGGCTACGAGTTACTGTAAGCTTTAGACCAGTACTTCTCAAATAGTGGGGCGCACACCCCCAGGGGGGCGTTGCAAAGTGTCAGGAGGACTTAATAATTGTCTTTATTCATGCTTGATAAACAAGCCTCCGGCCACTAGGTGGCAGCAGTGTTCAAACTAATCAACAGGCTGCCTGCACGGCCCTGTTGTAAACGGAGCAGAGGGTGAACATTTAGTACTCATTTGTTAAACCAGAACCAACTATAACCTTACAAGACCCTCATTATTCTGCAATTTAGCGCAGGACGGTAAAAAGCTATCATAAAATTACATCTATATTCTCATCCAACTTTACGCGTGTTGAAAACCCAAATCAAAAAACTCAGAGCCCTTATACTCCATCACAAGCAAGTAACTGCAGCTCGCATGAAAAGGCCAGGAAATAGACGAAACATATCTTTTCATTCTTAATACACTTTTCATCTCTTCAAATCTGACAAACTGAAATATTATGACACCACAGTGAGGGGGGTCAGGGTTAGGTTTAGGGTCAGGGGGACCAAGCTTATGGCAAGAGTTGGGGCTTACAGCCTAATATTCATGCAGCACGCTTCCTGCACGTGTGCAATTTGCAAAGGCTTATCAGTCTAAAATTGATTTTGTGCAAACATGAACAGCTTCAGGTTGTGCAGCTTTATTGAGTTGTCATACGAAGCAACAGCAAGCACATTTTTTTTTCCCAGGTCACGTCTTTGATTAATGACTGTCGAGATTAACGATATGCGACGACGAACACCTACATATTTTCAGCAACGCTCCAAATTTTTGTGTCGTGTAACAGTGAAAAAAAACCCGAAACATTTAGGATTTCTGCACATTAATAGCTTTTTATGTACAGACCATGTTGACTGGAAAAACTAAATACTGGAAAAATAAAACAGTGCAGGTAAAAAGTCAAAAATATATCATTTAAGTGTTATGGTTTAAATATGAGTCACCCAGTAATATAAAGTTCTACAAAACCTCATATTACTGTTTTCTGATGAGGTAAACATCAGAAGAATTGAGTTGCTAATTCAGAATACAGAAACGTACACACACATGCACACACAGAGTCACTCAGGGTGCCTTTCATTAAACTGAGACATGTAATTTGGTTCCATCTGCGTCTGACTGAACACTGACATAAAACGCCAAATGAAAAACAGCTAAAGATGACACACAGCATGTTCCAACACCGTCTCTCCAGCAGCACAGTAGAGACGGTGGCAGGAGTTGTTTGAACTATTCATCGCAGCATCAAAACACAGAGATGAAAACCCAGGACGCCCTTAAAGTCCCTCCAAGCCTCAGTCCTCCTGAAAACACACACACACACGCACACGCACGCACACACACGCACACGCACACGCACGCACACACACACACACACACACACACGCACACACACACAGAATCCTGAAACCCTAAAACAGTTTAACAGTGACACCCCGTGGAGGATTTGGGTATTGAACTTTAATAATCTGAATAAAATAACCATGACTTGAATAAGAATAGGCATGTTTTTCTATTATTATTATTATTATTATTAATATTATTTTACATTAAATGTAACCAGATGTTGGTAACAAGCCAAGTAATCCACACATATGATGACATCAAAACGAACTCCTCTTAAAATAATGTCTAACTAGCTGGAATAACAGACTTTCACACAATTTGTGTGAAAGTCTGTGCAATGCATCTGACTAGTTTCTCCATACAGGACACATCTTAAAATGGTGATAAACAAGAAAGAGTGTTCAACAAAGTATTGTGTGTTCGATACTTATCTGTGTAGTATTATTATTTTTTACCCATCTCTTCATTTGCGCTCTAATTGCAGTTCATTGCAGCTATATCTCCATTAGCCAGCTGAGCTGGCAACTGGTGGAAAAACAACGACGCCACTCCAAAAGAAACCCTGGAAGCATTTTTAGAGCGCTTTTAATCAAAGGCCTTTTACAAGAAACACAAAAACAACACGTAACAGGTTCACCGAATACATTATCTGTACAGCAAGAGGTTGCAAAAACATGCTTCACAAACATTTTTTTCATGTCACCATCGCCGTCCGCCTCCTTCTCGTCACCATCGGTGCAATGTACTCATTTCAAAATCGTCATGAAACCACAAAAAAAGGCCTGCAGTCTCGATACATGAAAAAAAAATTAAAAATACGATCATTAACAATGGCTCATTCAAACAAACAGCCTTACATTAAAATAATTATGCATATTTCAGACACGTATTAAAATACAGTACAAATATGAAAAAAAAAAAACAAGCTTAAAAAACAACAATCCGTAATTGAGTATTTTCGATTCATACATTAAAACGAGGATCCTTCAGTTTGTCCTTTACATGCTGATCCAGCACTTGGAAATTACAACATGAATTTTACAAAAAAAAAAAATTTCAAAGGGGGGGGGGGGGGGGGGAAAACAAACAAAAAAAATTAAGGAGAATATAGAGCCCTATTTGGTTACATAACAGGCCACTAAGTTGAGTTGTGCTACCCCGTATGTGAAGGAAAGCAATGCTTTCCAGACTAATATTTTAAACATCTACCAACCGCTAGTGTCACCACCACCTAAAAAAAAAGAAGAAAGATACAGAACATGAGAAATATTTTGGAAATTATCTCTCCATGCGGAGAGAAAAGCTGTTTTGTTTTGTTTTGTTTTTTTTTTAGTTCACAGCATGTTTGGAGTTAAATAAAAGATTAAAGGAGACAGACATCTTCATTTGTGGTTAAGGTAGTTAACTTATTTCTTCTCGTATAACGGAATAAGTCCAACAGCGGTGTGCTGACGTAGCATTGACGACAAGAGCCACCTGGTACAAAACAAACATAGATACGTCCTCTACGTCTGTGCCTTCGGAAAAAAAAAACAAAACAAAACAAAACAAACAAACAAAAAAAAAAACACATCAGAAACAGTGTGAACTTCTTACAGTAATGAGATCCTTACAGTCACCAAGCTGAAGTCGCGACTATCTAACAGCTGTCCAGAGAAGAGCCAAGCAAGAAGAGTGGGAGCCCAGCTGTAAGGCAACACATGCGGAAAAAAAAAGGTAGAACACACAGAACCGAGTGGAGGACTGGGAAGGTCTGGGAAGAGCAGGAAGCACCAAAGAAGAACCCGAGAGCCCAAAAATACGATCACCCTCAGAGGTCCTTTTGCTTTAAAGAACGAGAAGAAGAGATCGAGTTTTCCGCCCATAATCATGTGGGCGGAAAACTGTTCCATCAAAATAAAATCAGGTTTTGGATCATTTGGGACAGAAGTGGCAATACAAAGAAGTAAAATGAATGAGTGTGAGTGAAATGAATGTTTTGACGCTTTCCGCTTAGTGAGCTAAATAAATATTTGAAGTTAAATAGCTGGCTACACTTTCTCCTTCATTCAATTATTGATGGTAGATAACTATAGAAATAGACGATATATCAGCAAGAGCATCGGTATCAGCCAATATGAATCATTTTTCATTATTTTGGTATCGTTCCTTATTTCCTCGTTTTTTGAGGGACAGGAGTTTTAGTCATGTAAGTTTTTCCAGATGTCGAAACTGATAAAGTATATATACATATATATATATATATATATATAT
>VMRN01000087.1:309496-332968 GCA_010277015.1 Poeciliopsis turrubarensis | reverse complement strand
TATATGATACCGTTATATATTGTTTATCGGCCATAACACCAATGCTAATATCGGACATCGATATCGGCTCAAATTTTCATTATCGATCCATCCTCAGAGAAAAGTTAGTCAAAAGGTTGTTGCTAGGAAACCAAAGAGTGAGTGGGTTAGTTGATGCCACCAAAATGACTGCATTATCTATTCATTATGATCACGTGTGTGTCGTAATATATATTATTTGTAATGGAAACGCAGCTGCTGACATGAAACGTGGGAAGACGGATAAAGCTAAATACAGGGCGGTTCTGAAAGGAAACTAGCTGCAAGCTAGGAAATGAGGACGAGCCCAAATGTTCAGCCAAAACTACAACTGGACGGGTGAATGAAAATGCACAAGTTTAAACGGCACCCAACAGAAAATCCGGGATGAAACCCAAAAGACGATGTGCAGAATCTGGCTGAGCTTGACAGAAATAGATGCTGACTCAGGAGAGGGCGAATACTAAACCCTGCTTCTTTTACCCCCCACATCACATTGAAGCCATACTTTGTTTTAGTGTATTCCAAACAACTCAAGTTTGTGGTCTTAAAGGGAGAAAATGTGGAAAAACCAAACAGCCGCCTCTAATGTTCCACAGATGTGAAACGTCGGCTCATAAAAATCACAGAATCAGATACAGTGGTTGGTTCGTTTAGCTGGTCGCTTCTGGACCTTCGAGACCTTCGTGGGTTGAGAGGCTGAGAGCGAATGAAGCAGCTGAAGAAGGGAACTGCGAAGGTGTGGGAGAAACTGAAGCAAGGCCTCGAGAAGCGGATCGACTTCACTGAACGTGTTTTTCGATGCAGTCAAGTGCATTGCATTCACCTCGCTGTACTGACGCAGTCTTCAGAGTCTAAGTGCAAAGAACACATCTCTTCGTTAAAACCCCCAGTTCGATCGCGTCCGGCGGGGTCAAAAGCTTGACCAAACACCCCCTGGTGTTGCCGATGGCGACCAACATGGGAACGGAGAGTCCACGTTGCTAATGGGCAAACTCCTTTCACTTCCAGCAAGTGTGCTTGATGAGAGCCCGCACAGCAGATGGGTGAGGGACGCGCTGTTAGGACAACTGGTATTTGCGACAAACAGGCACCCTCATCCCCCCAGCATGTGTGTATCAAGTGAAAGAAAACAAATTCTGGCATGTGTGTGGCGCCAGTTGGATATAATATGGCAATCTAAATGGCAAGAAGGCATACAAGCTGCCTCTTCTTCTTTTCTTTTTGTTGAAAAAATATGTTTTCTTGTACTATTTTATGGCTGGGTGTTATTTAGTCACATAATATTTGAGGGTTTCCCCCAGAGTATCATAAGCCTGGCGGGCCACCAGGCTTTTCTTGCCCCCCCCCCACCACCAGGGTAAGCACTCCTTGTCTTTTTAAAAAGACGTCTTTTTTATTAACAGCTCAATAACATTGATAGCAAAGATGGGTTTATTGTTAAAGGGACAGTATTATGCGTTTCCAGACGCACAGTGCCATATTACAGCACGATTAAGTAACTATGTTAACTACTTGTTAAAATAAATGAAGGAGCTGAGTGAGAGAGGCAGAAGCTCGGAGGCTGCAGCTCAAAGGCGGTGCTAGGTTCACCCAGCCCTTTTGTACAACTGAATGGTTGCCACGGAGATTAAAGGATTTCTCATACATGCATGAAAGAATCAAGGCAACATCCAGGTACGTTTTTTGATGAGAGAATATTATAACATAATGTAAAGCCCAAAAAAGTAGATTTGACATAAAACTGCCCCTTTAAAGCATAGCACTGGGTGCAAGGCTGAGATGGCGGACCAATTTTCCCCTCAAAATTGCCTATTCGGAAGGTGTTCGCGCAGAGCAGCTTCGCTTGTATACGATTCCTCTGTGAAGGTTGTCTTCACCAAAGAATACGTCAAGTTGCTCGCCACACTCAACGCAACTCTCTAAAAGCGCAACGATAAAGGCTTGGTCTTGCTTTACGAGGTCTGCCCTGAACGAGCAGAGAGATTGATGTGAGAGCACATTTGTTTCCAGTCAACTTTTAACACTATTTAAAGAAAAAACATGGTGGTCCGCTGGTGGACTGCCTAGAGCACTGACCACCGGGTTCAGCAAGTTCTCTGGGGGAAACCCTGTATTTCATTGAGTATCTAACAAATAATGGCAAACCCTCTGTAGAGCGGGTAGGACAGGGCTGAAGTGGCAACACTGGCATGATATACTTTATATATATAGTTTTCTATCCCAAATGGCATTACAGTTTGTATTACTGGATCTCTTATGGCTTCGGGACGGAAGAGTCCTCGGACGTTGCGGCGGGAGGAGGCGTGGAGACGTTTTCGACGCTAGTGGAAGGTGAGGCGGGCCCTGACGCCGGAGAGGGAAACTCTTTTATGGTGACGGTCACGAGGTTGGTGGTTACATCAGTGACCACCACGTCCTTGCAGCTTGGTGCCATTTCCGGGTGCCAGTCGGGGTCTCCCTCGGCGGGGACCCTTTTGGGTTCAAGGCGGGGCGAGGATTGTTCCGGAGCCACGGAGGAAACCGTGGAGGGAGCTTTGTGCTGGCAAGGACTTCTGGCTCCCTCAGAGGCTTCGGAGCAGTCCATGGGATCTTCGTCTTGATCTTCCAAAGATGGAGAAGGAGAGGGGGGGACTGGGGTTTTGTTTGCTTCTGAACATGAGGCATTTTGGGTTTCTGGACATTTACTGGATTTGGACTCCTTGGAGGCTTCTGCAGCAGGCTGAGGGTGTTTAGCTGTGACGTTGGTGGAGGTGGAGGAAGAAGAAGAGGATGGAGGCGGTGCCTGGCGCTGTGAAACGCTGCTGTTGCTGTCCCTGGCTCCTGTAGTCGAGCTGGACCCCGTTTGGGAGTGAAAGGACATGGGCCCGCCACACTGCAGCCCGAAAGGCTTCCCGTACATGGGGAAGCCCAGCATCTTTAAAGGAGGCTGGAAAGGTCTGTAGGGGGCCTCCCCTTTCCTGCCGATGATGCGATTACGAGACGGGATGTTTTGGCGACCCGTCTGCACGTTCCTGGATCCCGCCGCGCCGCCGCCGCCCCTGCCCGGCTTGTCGATCACCTTCAGGTTGAGGATTATCCGCCCTCTCTTGACTTCTCGGGGTTTGACCCGGCGGTTCAGGATGCGGACGGTCTCGGAGAAAGGGGAGACGTGCATGCGGGACTGGATGCCACTCGAACTGGAAAAGGCGGGCCCCGTGGGGTCTGTGCGAGGCAGGGGCCGCCTGGACATCCGGTGGCAACGGTGAATGTCTTTCTTCAACTTGTGGGTGGCCGCGAGCGAGTTGAGTTTGGGAGAAGGCGCTGGCGCTGACGACGAGGACGAGGAGGAGAACGGCAAAGCATTAGCAGCAGCAGAGGAAGAGGAAGAGGAGGAGGAGGAAGATGCTCGACTGGAAGCGGTTGAGGAGGACCGAGGCGTGTTCTGCCGGCTGCTGGAGGCGCGACTGGTGGGCTCTGCTTTCTGACTGCGACCCTGAGGAAGATGATGAAGTTAGGAATCTTATCAAATTAAAAGAACAAGAGCTATTTAGCTATTTAAGATGGGCTGCCATTTTATAGTTAGTACATGTAGCTACAGTATGTATGTATTAATAAATATTATGTAGGAAATTCATTAAGAGTCAGAGGATTTTAGTAAACAATGGATGACCAGTTAAAATGCGTATAACTGCATATTTTAATAGTTCACACACCAAATATATGTATTAAGCACAGTGGAAGCTGTTTTAGTTTGGTTTCCCGTTCCTGGACCGACAGCCAATCAAAGGCAAGGAAAATGAATGGAGCTCCCGGATTGGCTGCTTTTGCAAACACCAGCCAATAGCGTGACAAACAGCGTTGCGTCTAAATATTTCAGTTTTCTCAGTTGCATTTTATTTGCGGTTATGAATTTGAGGAAACAGAACTGCTGTGTAAAACAATTCTCATCCAAGTCGAAAAAAAAAAGCATGAAAATAAACATCTAAACACGTGAAGAACTTTTAACAGCTGACAATCAAAACGTTAACACAGATTTTAAAACGTATTCAACTGAAAGTTTACAAAAAAAGCCAAGTAAATTAGTGCTTTAAAATTCATCTGGAGAAAATCAATTCAGGGGAAACTAAATGTGCTAACATTGTTAAAGCTAGCAAAGACTCAAAAGGGCTAAATAAAAATTTAGCTCCTCTATTAGCAGAAGAGTGCCTAGCATTGTTTGCATCTCATTAAGCGCTCTCTGTTACACATCTATTAGTTAAAATTATTGTTTTAAGACATAGAAATTCCAAAATTAAATATCTATGGATTTTTTTTTTTTTTTTTTGAGAAAAACATTTTAATTAGCTTTGACTGAGCTGAAAGTGGTGTGGAGAAAAGACGCAGTTAAGTGAGTCAAAGTTCCCGACTGAGGAAGGCAGGCCTTGCAACCTAAACACAAACGTGAGAAGGGACGTGTGTAATATCTGGCTTTAACACCTTTCTGACAGCACTGTGAATTCTCAGCCTGAGAATCCACAGGCTGTGAAATAAAAAAAAAAAAAAAAAAAGAAAAAATGGCTGAGTGAAAAAGAAAATAGGTCAGCTCAGATGTTTTTCTGCCAGCTCCACCTTGTTTTCATCTCATTTAGTAACGACAGAACACGCGCTGATGCGAGAATCGAAAATAGACTTCAAAAGAACTCGATGGCCTGCTTGTAGACGCCAAGCTCCAGTTTTCTGCAAAGGGCGGGGGGGGGGAAAAAAAGGCAAGACTTCGATAATTTATAGTATTTTACAGTTGAGAGGGAGTATACTGATCACCTAAACCTACATAATGGAAATTTCTATTCATAAACAGGAGCTGTGTAAAAAAAAAAAACAAAACAAAAGCAGAAGTCATACCTTTGGCACAAAGTTTTTGGGTTTTGGCCCACGTTTTTTGGGCCCGTGGATTTCCCTCTCCCGTTCTCTACAAAACGAAAAAAAAAAGAAAAAAAAAAAGAGAAAAATGAATTAGACCTGAACGAGGAGCAGGCAGATAGAGCACCAGAAGTCACATTTTAATTGGGCCTTGTTCTCATCCTCCCTCTCTGCTCTCGTGTCCATTTTTGTTTCCATTTGATGTGTCAGTTTTAGCTCTGACTGCTTGGGTTTCCTGTAAACATCTCTGAGAGCAGCGTGAGTCTTTCAAGTGGCTTGGAAGGACACACAAATAGAAAGTTTCCTCAGATAAACTTTTCAGAAGCAGTGATGAAGAGCAGACGAGGCGAAACAGAAAAAGGCAAACACCAGTTTGGAGTACATGAATGAAAATTAAAATCTGCCTTAACGACTTCATTGGAAGACACAGCGGTTTCGTGAGTCACTGAGTAACGGTAACGCATTATCTGGCATGTTTCTCACTACGCCCACATGATGTCTACAAGGACAGTCTGGGGGTGCATCACCATGCTCTGCTTCACCAAGTGTTCAAGCGAGAAGGCAAAGACGGGTCTTCTGAACACCTTCTGATGATCAAGGACTGGGAAAATCCCAAAAAGCCCCTTTCATCTTTGGAAACAAGAGGATTAAACCCTGTTTTTTCCCCCCATGTCCAGCTAAATTGAGATAATTCGTCAGAGAAGCAGGTGACTCTTTCTTTGACAGGAAAGCTGGTCGGTGTTGATGGTACGATGGAAGGAGTTAGAAATATGGGCATCCTGGGATTAATAACTACTTAGCAGCTTCAAAACAGCTCAGAATGAGATAGTTAAACACCTTTTGACAGGAAGATGACCCTAAACATAGAACCAGAGCTACAACAGACTGCTTGATGTTGTAGAGTGGTACAACACGAGTCATGTGTTTGGGCACGCCGCTTTGTCTCGCCATTGCATAAGCGGCTGCAACGACCGACCTGTCCCACACAACACCCGGGCCCCCTGCATTTGTAAATCAGTAGCAAAGGCTGGGTTACGATGGAGCTGCTGCCATCACACAACACCTCAAAGCGGATGTCCACCACTCAGACTGCAAAACTAAATGGGTAGAAATCGTGGCGTGTAGAAGTTACTGATTACGCTACTTTGTTTTGGTATGCAACTTAAAATCCCACTGAAACATAATGTTTGTGGTTACGGCAAGGCAAAACGTGGAAAGGTGTGGTCTTGTGGGGAACTTTATCCATCTTCCATGTCCTGGAGATGACAAGAGTGCAATTTTCTCTGCTTCCGTCCGTTGGCACGGCAACGTCACAGCTCCAACAAAGTTATCACAATAACACGATAAACAGGAGAACGCCGCATGTTCTGATAAACGCAGCTATCTCTGTGGACTCTCGTCACAGCACACTGATCAAACTGCAGTGGCTTCAGTAGGCTGGAGGCAACCTCCGCCTTAGCAGAGGCAAAGGTCAGCACAGAGGTCGTTTCTGCCCACTGCTATGACCTTTGACAGAGAGGCTCTTTGAAAAGCACGATGTACTCGTCTTTTTTGCTTTAATGCGTTTATTGACCTTTACACAGACTCGCCCTCCGTAATGCTAACTCAATCATGCTGTTCTGTGAAAATCAAAAGTGCTGTTACTTTGTTACTGTTGCTTTCACTTTGCTTCTCTTTGGGAAACTTTTGTGCAAAACAAACATGAGGAACATGGACACTGATGCAAGACTTAAAACACATAAGTCTATGCAATGCATGGACTTTATTTTATTCCGCATAAAATAGACGATTGACAATATACAGAAGCAATCAACAGCCTTATTATTATGTAATATCACAGCTTTTGTTTAATCATTATTGAATTTCACTTGTTCATCACACAAAACAAGCAGGACCATGTTGTTAACATAAGCTGCTTAAAATCACATTCATGCTACAGCGAATAATCATCCACTAATAAGAGTAGAGCGTCCCTTTGTTTTACTTTTTAATAAGTTTTCATTACATCTACGTCTTTGTACATGAAATGACACCAGCTTCCACTTTAATCCCAAATTTTGTTTCCCCTAATTTTGGAGCTAATTTTATAAATCTCAACTTATAAATTAACAGAAGAAGCCATATATGAATAGGAGAAAAGACCCTTTAAAAAAAAGAAGAAAAAAGCAGAAATTAAGGAGCTGAATTTACTCACTTTTGTTCAAAACCCAGAATGAGCCTGTCGTCCAGGATATTCTCCTCTGGCTCCCAGGTGCTGTGCCTAAGCAGAAACAAAAAAACATTAAAAAAAAAAAAAACACATGAGGTCATGCAGTCGACCAGAAATGGATTTAGCTCATTAGCAGCAGCAAAGGCAGAACGTGAAAGGATGCCAGGTCTGAAGCACTTGGAATAAAACACTCACTTCATTGCCCATCCCTTCCATTTCACCAGATATTCAAGTCTTCCCTGTAAGAGAAAAATCACACAGACTATTTACATAAATGAAAAGAAAACGGTGACAAAATGTTCAAAAACTTTAAACTCGACTTGGGAATCCTCTGCCAAAATATATGTGTCCACATGTTACTGATTGCAAACGCTCCACTACCTGGTATTGTGAGTTTTTATAGAACAAAGCACTTTAATCCTTCTTTATTAGAGAATCTTTGCATTTTTATTAACTGGAATCTCTCTAGTTAGAGAAAAAGAGCACGCAGCCCTGATTCTTTGTAAACTCAGTGTTGTTTGTTGCACTGTCATAACAAGATCCAGCTAAAACAAGTCCATTCTGTTTTTTAAAAATCATTTTTATATTTAAAAATGCTGCTCAGTCCCACATAACTTTAGCCAAAGTTAATATCAACCCCCAGATAGGGTCTGAAGACCGACATGTGCTCTTGAAGAAAGCTATGCATCAAAGTCCAACTCCTGGTTTTTTTTTGGAGTTTCTAAATTCTTGTCTGTTTTTAGGTTTTCAAAGTAAAAAAGCATTTCTGCTGTAGGAGCCACACCACCAGAGGGCGTATTGTGTTTTGTTTTCTGAGTGTCTGAGGGGGGGATGGGTTATTTAAGGTCAATTGCAATGCTGTTCAGGTGTGGCAAATGGGAAGAGGACACAGTTTTCTACTGTGTTTGGTTTGGGTTGGATGACGAGTTTATGTTTATGTCAATGGCAATAAAAGACTTTGTTATAAATCCAAGAAGATCGGCATCCTTAAACTTAAACTGAACGCACGTAAAACGAACTACCCCCAGATGCAACCACCAGTAGCTTAAAATATAAGATTTTAGACGCTACAATATTACGTAGAAAACTCTCTTTGTTTGGAAGTTCGTTTGAAAGTTCGTTTGGAAGCTCCACCGATCCTTCTGCACTGTGGTTCCGCGGAGTCGGACGCCAGACCGGAGCTGGAGAGCTGCATGGATCGAGCTATTGGAGCAACTGAGATTCGTAGCAGCGGACAGCGGGACGCAGATCATCAATGCCGGCCAACGCATCATTGGGGTATGTGGGTCAGCGCTGATATCAATGAATGGCCATTATGATTACGTGCCCACACCAAGAGACAAGCTTAAATCCAATGCATTGGTAGCAGCCTGAAGACTGCTTCAAACAAAGGAGAGCGCTTTATAATTAATCTACCATTTGCAAATAAGCTTAAAGCTGTTGCCAAATATGGCAGAAGAGGGAAACATCATTCTGGATCAGGAGGGTCAAAGTAACACTGTGGGTGATGATGAAAGTTCTCAATTGGAGACTGAAAAGAGACAAGTGAAATTAACAGCCAAAGCTTTGTTGATGAAAATTAGTAACTTAGAAAGTGAAAGAAAAGCAAAATTAAGTAAGCTCACAAAATTAAGACAATATATTACAGTGTTGAAAAATGACATTACAGTGTTGAAAAATGAAAAATGTCATTAATGTCTCCCTTAATGACATTAAGGGAGAATTTAAAAGGTTTTTGGATTTGTCTGAAGAAACACAAAAGGTTCACCAGGGTTTGTTAGGATTACTGCCTGTGGATGAAGCGCACAAGCATGACATATGGTTTCAAGCAAAAATGTTGAATGTTCAAGATTTTATTGCGGCTAAACACAAATGGTTGGCTGAGGCTCGAGGTGGCTCAGCTGGTGTGTCTGATATTAAAGAAAGTGAAAGTAAAAATAACAATGAAACTGAATCAAAAGCTCTCAATGGTGGCAGGATCATGATGGACGATGAGCAGATTGAACCCCATGACAGCATTTCAAATGTTTCAGTAAGGTCTTTTAGAAAAGCTGGGAGCCAAAGGGGTTCGTCCACAACAACCAGCAAATCTTCAACGCTTTCTGAACAAATAAAAGCAGAAGCAGAAAGGGCTGCACTTTTGGCATGTGCAGCCGCTTTAAAAGAGAAGCATATGCTGGAGGAGCAGGAATACCTGTTAAAGAAAAGAACAACTTGAGATGGACACTAAAATAGCTGCTGCTAATGCCAAGCTAATGGTTCTAGAGGGCAGCACTAAAGGCAGCATCACATCCAGGCACTCTGATGGAATGGATTCATATGTTCGAAAGGGCGCTAGACCCAAGGTCAAACCTGCAAAGAAGCTTCCAGAAGGTTCTGGACTGCTGTTGGATAAAGAGATTGAGTCAGATTTAAATACAGCATGTGAAAAGCATATTTCACCACCGGTGGATGACACTGTTTTCAATACTTTGGTGTCGCGAGTGGCTCCCCCTGCTGTTTGAACTTCGAAAGCTTCCATTATGTTACCCAATCCCAAGGCTACAACTCTAACAAGTCTGCTTCCATCAACTCAAAATCAACCTACTGGAGAACTCTACAATGTGTTGAAACAACAGAATGATATAACATCTCTTCTGGTTCAAATGCAAACAAGCCAGTTACTGCCACACCGAGAAATTCCCATCTATGACAGCGATCCTTTACAGTTCAACTCCTTTATGAAAGCCTTCGAGCATTGTGTGGAAGCAAAAACCAGTTGTAAAGGAGACTGTTTGTACCACCTTGAACAGTACACCAGGGGGCAACCAAGAGACCTCATACGTAGCTGCCTTCACATGACTGCAGAAAGAGGATACACGGTGGCCAAGCAACTCCTCAAAGAACATTTTGGCAATGAATTTAGTATTACTGCAGCCTACATGGAAAAGGTCATTCATTGGCCAAATATTAAAGGTGAAGATGCTAAAGCACTAAAAGCATTTGGACTGTTCCTTCATGAATGCTGCAATGCAATGGAGGAACTGCAGTATTTGGATGAGTTAAGCATGCCAGCTAACATGAAAATCTTGGTTCAAAAGTTTCCCTTTAAACTAAGAGAAAAATGGAGAACAAAAGCCAATGAGATTTTTGAGAGAACTGGTCTAAGAGCATGTTTCAAAGATATGGTTGTGTTTATCGAACACCAGATTAGGATAATCTCAGATCCGGTTTTTGGAGATACACAGGACTTACAACCTGCTAGGGGAATCATAAGACCTAGCAAATCTCAAACAAAGTCACAGTTTAAAAGAAACAGCTTTTTCACACAGGTTTCAGTGAACGATGACAGTAACATGCCATCTCTCAAAAATGAAGTAACTGTTGTTGACAAATCGAATGATTTATTCTGTCTGTATTGTACACAGGATGGTCATGTATTGGAACACTGTCGACAATTAGGAAAGAAACCACACAGAGAAAAGCTAGACTTTCTAAAGACCAAAGGTTTATGTTTTGGTTGCTTGGATACAGGACATTTAAGCAAGAACTGTGATAAGCGCAGTACTTGTAAACACTGTAACCAAAAGCATCCTAGCATTTTACACATTGGACAGAAGGAAAAGACCCCTCAGGAAGAGTGGGTTCAGGCAGCAAAGGGCTGTAAAACCTCCTCCACATGTGGTCATACTGGGGCTGGCCACCATAAAGGGATTCTTCCAATCCTGCCTGTGAAAGTGAAAAGTTCAAAGGGAACTAAGATTATTAAAACGTATGCCTTTCTGGATCCAGGGAGCACTGAAACATTCTGCTCTGAAAGACTTCTTAATGAGCTCAAAGTCCAAGGTCGAAAGGCTCAGATTCATCTCCGGACAATGGGTCACAGTAAAACAATGACAACCTCCGTCATTAAAGGCCTGGAGATTTCAGAAATAAACGGAAACCATTTCTATGAGCTTCCCATTGTGTTTACACAAAAAGAAATGCCAGTCTCCACCGACAATATCATCAGTGAGGAGGAGCTGTCAAAATGGTCGTACTTGAAGGACATTAAACTTCCTCGCACACATGCTGGGGTAGACCTGCTCGTGGGCACAAATGCATCTAAACTAACGGAACCTTGGGAGGTGGTTAACAGTAGGGGTGAAAGGCCCTATGCAATTAGAAGCCTCCTAGGATGGGTTGTGAATGCTTCCTCAGAAGGTTGCAAGGATCTCGAAAAAGGCTACCCTTCAGTTCAAGTTAACAGAACTACAGTTGATAAAATTGAAGAGCTTCTGATAAGCCAATACAACTATGATTTTATTGAGAAGTCTTTCACAGAACAAGAGGAAATGTCAAGAGAGGAACAAAAATTCCTGGATATAATGAATGGTTCTGCGCAGCTAGAGAATGGACATTACAAACTAAAACTGCCTTTCAAAAGGGAAGAACTCTTTATGCCAAACAACATTTATGTCTTCTGCCACACGCAATTACCAACTTAAAACAGCACCTTTTTTTTTTTTTTTTTTTTTGGACAAACATGTTTAATAAAAAAAACCACACACACAAAAAAAAAACTATCTAAACTTGCATGCTCACACAGCAAATCCTAAGCTCAGTTGATCCTAAACATGCTTGGCTGGCTCCTTCATTTTAAGTTGGTAATTGCTATGTCTTCTGCCACACGCAATTAGGCAGGGGTGGGCACTCCTGGTCCTCGAGGGACGGTGTCCTGCAACTATTGGACGGCTCCCTGGTCCAACACACCTGAATCCAATAGCTGAATCACCTCCTCAATGCAGTCAAGTTCTCCAGAGTCCTGCTAATGACCTCATTATTTGAATCAGGTGTGTTGAAGTAGACACATCTTAAAGTTGCAGGAGACCGGCCCTCGAGGACCAGGAGTGCCCACCCCTGCAATTAGGGGCTGGCAGGAGCCATTGTTATCACCAGAGGGTGTATTGTGTTTTGTTTTCTGAGTGTCTGAGGGGGGGATGGGTTATTTAAGGTCAATTGCAATGCTGTTCAGGTGTGGCAAATGGGAAGAGGACACAGTTTTCTACTGTGTTTGGTTTGGATGACGAGTTTATGTTTATGTCAATGGCAATAAAAGACTTTGTTATAAATCCAAGAAGATCGGCATCCTTAAACTTAAACTGAACGCACGTAAAACGAACTACCCCCAGATGCAACCACCAGTAGCTTAAAATATAAGATTTTAGACGCTACATCTGCTCTGAAACTAACAACCTCAGCACAACTGCAGCGATCTGAGAATGGTCCACCATGATCTACACAGCATCTTCCAGAACATACAGCCCACAGGAAAACTTCTAGAAGTCCTTCCTTCACCAGCCAGGCGTCATAAAATCCCTTCTAGTGAAGTTTCGGGATCAAAAGCTCAACATTTCAGCGCGAGCAGCTCGGAGTTCCGTTTCATGCGTTCTTTAACGTGGTTCTCGAGGCGTTAAATGTCTTAAAAACTGCCCACTGTGACTCTATAGCTTTAGCCGCAATTAGCGGGCATTAAAAAAAAAAAAAAAACATGCCCTCCTCTCTGCTGAGCACAGCCCGCATCGGTGATGTGTTGCTCTTTTGCTGCTAGCCGCTTCTTTGTGTCGCTTTTCCTTTTACCGCTCTGCCCATTGTGTCGGTATAAAAGCAACGGCTGGGACGGGCGCTAGCTCGGAGCTAGCCGCGGCTATCAAACTATTGGTAACCGTCAAACACAAGGCCTCCGCAGCGCCGCATATAAGACGGCAGACTCGGTCGCAGCCTATAGACGGGACCGCGCGCCGTCACTAACATCTGCAGCGACGCCACGCTCACCTTACGGACGCGGCGTTTCAGAATGGCTTCCGCCGCAAAAATGCGATCTCCCGCCGCAGAGAGCTCCATGCTTGCTCGGCCCAACTCAGCTGCCTGGTTGTCGGTCTGTTTCTGTAAAGTCGGTGAGCTCCGCGGTCTGCTGTTAGTATAAGACCAACTGCGAGGGGAACACACACACACGCACACACACACACAACACACAGAAACGCGCGCGCGCGACAGCACGCGCTTTGTCAGTGTGTGTGTGTGTGTGTGTGGAGCAGAAACAGCAGCGGTGCCGCGGCCAACCCAAGTCACATGTCCGGGGTCATCCTTGGTCGCCACGGCAACTGACCCGCGCGGACTTGGGAAGATGCGAAGAGCCGCGAGCGGCTCTGAGCGCTGAAACGCGCTCCCGTGACGTCACACTTTGCGTTGAGGGATCAAATTCTTTCTCTATTCAGAGCGGCTTCACGACGTATTCTTGTGAAAGTCTTTCCACCCAACAAACAAACCTTAAATTGCCGCGGCTGGGCGTCAGATGCAGATATGAGTTTGTCATGTGAGACTAAAACACATTTTAACACACACCACGTTTCAGCAACACGCAACGTCACATCGCTGCGTGCTTTTTGTCTTTGTGGGGAAACTTGCCCTGCAGTCTGGTGGAGAACATGAACTACACACACACACACACACACACACACATATATATATATATATATACATATATATATATAAGCAAAAGACTTGCAGTTTCAGTAAAAAGAGATTCAACAGTGTTTAAAACAACATTGTGTTTGTATTTCTTCCTCTTAACAAACAACAATAAAAGCCATTGATAGCTCGACAGGTGTGAGTATTTCGTCTTCAAGGCACTATGAAGTAACACTATGAATTTTCATTCTTTAATGCTCAGGTGCCCTGCGAAACAGAAAGTCTTACTGAATAAATTCGGTCTACTTTCTAGAGAGAATGTCTTTGTGCACTTAAAGACAAAACTGACTGATCAGTAACTTTCCAGCGAGATGGGAACTTGTTTGAAGTCAAGAATTTCTTAATACTGAACAGTATTTAGTGAATATTTTGAAAGCTATTTGACATATTACATTTTTCTGCTCAGACTATTTAAGGAACCGTCCGTGAGCAACAAGGAACCAAAGCTGCCATTTTGCTGTTTTCATTGACATGACGTGACATTCCTCCTTTTATGCAAGTTTACAAACTTCCATCACGGCACCTTGCATCACAATTGTTGCATTTAGGGCTCATAAAGTTTTGCCCGAAATGAGTGGCGATTGTTTAGGGCGTTTGCTTCTTTCCAATCCAGGGCTTAACTATATTAATCATGCAGTCTAAAATCTGAATACCATACAAAGGTAATACTAATACTCTGAAACTCAGAATATCACTAATGCTTTGCTCGTCTTCTACCCTCTGGTGGAAGGTATAGGTATTGCAAGCGGCCAGTGACAATTCTTTGTTTTATTCCAGAGCTCATTTGGGCGTTGCAGATGATTAATGCAATATTCATAAATGTAACAATTTAACAATATCATTGGCATAGACGCAAGTCAACGTGACCAGACCAATATGACTCGATTTAGCTCTGACTACTAAAATGAATATGTTTTCATAGGAAAATCCTGTCAAATTCGTCACGTAAATTTATAATTAATTCATAGTTGTTATAATTTGTAGGTTTCTATTTAAAGATATATCTTTAAAATCTTAAAGACATAAGATTTCTTAATCTTAGGTTAGCATATCTGTTTCATTTTATTTATTTATTTTTGTCCACATATTTCATACAACAAAATAAATCAGACAAGGATTTGCAAAATTAAACATAATTTATTAGGAATGTCGCAATTATGGCCATTTTAAATATAACTAAATAGTTTAACATTGGTATGCTTAGATAATATGACTAAATATAAATTAATTTAGATTAAAATACACTAAAATAAATACCTTTTTATTAGAACCTTATACCGTTGAAAATAGTTAATAAAAAAAATATAATGGAAATATTTTAATTTCTAGACTTAGGAAAAAGGATGTCGTAGGAAACATTTTTTAAAAGAATATAACTGCATAAAAATGATCTATAATAATAAATATGACTTTATCATTTTACATTTAACAATTATACATGACTGTAAACAAGTTAATTGCGCAGACTGGTAGGATTTTTATCTGAAGACTAAAACGGGGCAGTTGGACCTACTTCCCTGATGATCCACTGATGCGTCCCGTAGGTTTACATTCTTCATGGTGACGCAAAACGAACCGGAGCGTCTCCTTCAGTCAGGCCCCGCCCTCCTCATGCAGCGCATCTAAACCCTGCGCTCTGATTGGACGAGCTTGCGTCAATCAAGGTGACCAGGGCAGGTTTGGTTGCGGCGTCGGCTGTTGATGTAGCTGTCAAAAGTCAGGCTGTCCGCCGCGCTGAGAGCAGCTAGCAGGTAAGCTCGCCGGATTTAAACCGGTTTAATGCGATTAGCAGCAACTGGCGACTAAACACCCGAATCATCTTTCCGCTGTGCCATCATTAAGGAACTTTAAATCAGAAACATGGAGGGCAGAAGTGTGGTTTCCAAACATGATTGTGCGTTGCGTGGCGCTGGTATGTGCTCCTTGTATGATAATGGACTCAGAAAATAGATGAGCATCATTGGTGGAGCTGTTTGTTCAGCATCCAGGCAATGAGCAGCTGTTGTTGTATTTAGTCTTCATAGAAAAATGAAGGTCACAGACAGAGATGGCGCTGTTAACAGCTGAAGTCAGCCCTGCTGGTCAAACCACCAACATTGGAAATCAATTGTGTTCATGACATGTGGAGCACTGCTTTTCTTAGAAAGGGTGTAACTGAACAGCAAAAATAGCAACATGATGAAAAAAACAAACAAACTTGTTGCTCCACTTAAATTGTGACATCACTGCCCAGGGAACTTAATAAATAATTCATGCTGACAAGAGCTGCTCTGGTAAACAGAGGGATGCTGGTTTAACACACATTGTAGATCAGGGATCAGAGATCTACTCTGATTAATCGTGTTCCTTGTTTTAAGGTAGCCATGCAGTTCCTGGGCCGGCTGCTGGACACCGTCTCCTCCGTGTCGACCCTCTTCACGAACCCTTATCGGGTCAGAGACGTCCAGCTGTCTGATTATGGAGGAGGAGGCAAAGTTCGACTGAAGGAGGAAGGACGCATGGTCCTGTACAAAAACACACAGTACCAGTCATGGGACTGCGTCCTCCTGTCCCCCGAAACGCCCACTGTGGCTCTGAGGTCAGTATAGATCACCACAGTAGAAAGTTAATGTCCTCATTTTTCTCAACAGTGGTGGTTTGCTTGTTTTGTTTTTTTTTTATTTCTGGTTACCTTTGACTACCATTGTTAAGCACGTCTATAGTTCTCACTCATGTATATTGAAACCTGAAAAACAGGTAAAATGACCTCAGCTGTTTCAAAGCTCGTAGAACAAGTTAAGGAATATTCTGTGTATTTTCTCTAGAATTACTTGTTGAATGTTTTGTGTGTTTTTCTGGATTTACTAAAGCCACTCCTGAAACGTGAACTGTCTGAGTTTTAAGACGCCAGATATTGTGAATGTGTCGATATATACAAAACATCCATAAAGTGCTTTGTTAAAATATTCCCATGCCTTAGACATTTTCAAACGCACTGTTACAAACATTGTGTTTATTTGTTTCCTGTCACACAAGCAGTTTGTTGGCAAATTATGGCACCCCCATACTTCTGCTGGCACTTAGCTGGACCACAAAATGGCGGCAGAGTCGTGTTGGTTGCCCAACAATTATTCAATTATGAATCCATAATTCAACCCATAATTGAATAAATTTTTTCTTATGTTATTACCCAATTGATGTGTACATGATCACGATACAATACTTTGACCTTTTTTGAATTCTGCAATAACTAATCAAAACTAAACTGAAACAAAACAATAGCAAATAACATCTAGCAAACACACGCCAACACTATTACAAGCCTGTTTTCTGCCCCTTTTTCTCAAATACCCCTAAATAAAACAGTCATATTTTTATTTGCTAATTATGTTAAGTCATGCATTATTTTTCTTCCTGTTTACAGAGTGTTATGTTGGGTTATAGCCCAACATCACCTCCTGTAATATTGGGCTATCCCAATAAAGTAAATAAAAATATGTGAAAATATTCAAAAGCTGGACTTGACAGAGAAAAGAAAGGGTGTTATTCTCATTCATAGAAATCAAACTGGTTAGGTTTACCACATTCCTACAAGGTGAAGTTCAGTTTCTCCTTTCACTTCCTGGAAATGGTTTGGCTCACCACTGTGCCGTCCGCAGGCTGTTTCAGGTGGGGTCAGAGGAGGATGCCATGAACTGGTTCCCCCAGTACGCCCTCAAGCTGCGACCTTTCTACGAGATTCTGCCCCTGAAGGCGGACACGGTGCAGACCATCGTGGACTGCATTCGCAGCCATCCTGACTGGAGCTCTGCTCACATCGCCGTGGAGACGGGCATGAGAGAGTGCCTCAAGCATAACTACGTTCAGAGGTAGCTAACCAAGCTTCTCCGTACTTCGTTAATGGTATTTACCTTTCACTCCTAGTGAGGGAGCAAATTAGCATGATTTATGAATCACATTACAAAAGAACAGAGGTGACCTAAGTGTTGTGCTCTAAATCCGCTCAAAACTACACGATGCATTGTCTTTTTTTTTTTTTTTTTTTTTTTTACATATTGGTATTGGTCCGATAAATGAAACCGAACAACCACTATTGGTCTTCATCTGGTTGCCATTTGTTTTTGGTAGTTTTTGTTTTTTCAAAGGTGTTGAAACAGTAGAGAAGCACATATAATATTATTAAATATTGGTTATCATCCATAACAGCAACACTAATATTGGATATCAATATCGTCTTACATTTTGCTAATGTTTATTTAGCCAAATAGAGGTTTAATGAAGAAAAACAAATTAAGTGGGTTAGTATTGGGATTAGCAGTGACTGACTGCTAGTGGAGACTCTTCTTCCCCTCATTGTCATGAGGGGAAGAAGAGTCTCCTCTTCTTGGATGTTACTTGGAGTGACATCCAAGTGTTACGCCTAACACTTGGATGTTAGGAGTAACAATGACATTTAATTTCCCTTTTGAATAATTAAAAGTATTTCTCAATTGAATTGAATCAGGAACATTAAAAATATGAACCAAATTGAACAAAAATGGCAACGTAACTAAATGTTATTGTTGGAAAAAAAAAATGGGAATACAATGTTTAGGCAAATCGGATGAAAA
Organism: Poeciliopsis turrubarensis; assembly: GCA_010277015.1. Taxonomy (NCBI): domain Eukaryota; kingdom Metazoa; phylum Chordata; class Actinopteri; order Cyprinodontiformes; family Poeciliidae; genus Poeciliopsis; species Poeciliopsis turrubarensis. The sequence continues at coordinate 314,782 of VMRN01000087.1, read as the reverse complement.
TCTTCAATTTGCTTTCGTTTAACTGTAGATTTTAACTAGCTGTGGAGCATTTCTCCCAATATGCATCCTTGAGGGACACCATAATTTACACATTTACTCTTCCAAAAACTAACAAATTCAGTTTACGCAGAAAGATTTGTAAGCCTCCTTCTTTCCAAAGGGAACAGAAGTAAGAAACAGTCAGCAGGGACCACTCCAGCTAACAGGCGTTCATCTGCCATTAAGGGTTTAAAAGGTCTTGAAACTGTCAAAATCAGTTAAGAGTTTTTGTAAAGCCATTAGCCTCTAATGCATTCACAACACTGCTACTTTCTACGACTAACTCTTAGGTGCCTGTTCTATGCATCATAAAAAGAAAATCTAAATCTTCTCTTTGTACTTTTGGAAACTTTCTGTGGAGTTTCCCAGGATTCAAACTAGTAGACTGAAAGATTCTCAGCATGTTCAAAGCTCTGCTCGTCGGTCTGTGCAGCACGCCATTAAAACACAAGCCAGCCATAAACCTGGAAGCTCAGCGAGCCAGCCGTTGTTTCTCTGTGGATGTAATTGGAACCTCCTGGGAGCCTTCTCTTAACAGCCATCATAGCTGTTTAGTAAGTCATTCTCCAATGTTGTACTTTGAAAGGTCAAACCTTCTACAATTTCTGCTCTCAGCCAGATCAACGCGCGGGACGCGTCTGGCCAGACGCCTCTGCACCTGGCGTGCGAACGGGGCGACTTGGCGTGCGTGAAGGAGCTGCTGGACGAGAGCCAGGCCCGCACCGACATCAGAGACCAGAACGGGGAAACCCCCATGCACTACGCCGCCAAGCAGGATTCCCCCGTCATCATCCAGGTGAGACCTGAACAATGCCCAGGTCAAAGGGCGTTTAAAGCCTGAAGGGAGTTACACTGATGATTGATGACTTTTGGTTTTGCTCAGCTATTAAATGTGTTTCAGCCCAGTTTCTTATTCATTTGTTTTTAAAGGAGCAAATATATATATATATATATAGAAAAAAAAAATCTTGGATATTCAAGGTCAAACCGATGCACTGAATTTCTTCCCACCATAGTATCGTGTTACTTTCCCACTCGGGATGCGTAGTTGTCAGTGACGGGTATGAACGCCTGGGAAAATGCAAAGCTAAAGCCTGCAGCAGCCTGTCACAAACATCACACCTGACTTGCTGTGGGAAGAGTTCTGCAGTACAAGGGGCGCATTAGTTTTACTGAAAAACGTATTTTGAAACGGCCTTCTAATAATTGCACATTTTTTCAGAGTATTTGGACAAGTGCACACAGGTTGTGAGTCTGGGAGGGGGTTATTTGTAGCTGGAAGGAGGAGAAATGCTCAGAGTAGCCGACAGATTTGAAGAGCATTCAACGTAAGCTATAATTACCGAGGCGTTTGAAACCGAAGACAGTGGAAACCCAGAGATCTTGCTTAAAAAGAAGCTGCATGTTATACTAAATATTGATACGAGGGGTGCACAGTTTGGAGTTTTATGATATTTATTTTTAAATAAACCTGACAAGCTGATTCCGATTTATTTTGACTTAAAAGAAGCTAAATGTAACAAAGTTGCTAAGTTGTTAGCAACTTACCTGCATGTGGGCAGATCTTTCACTCAGTCTTCTCTCACAGCAGAGCAAAAGGAAACGGCGGCTGATTTTTCAGACATTTGCGGAGGTCTTAAGAAGTTACATTTCTTCGCAGTATGCAGCTTTTACAAAAATATGTTTTTTACATATTTGTTAAAACCGTCAAAATGTTGTGACAGTATTACAGCGGGAAAATAGTCTCAAAAAAATATTTGCATTCAGTTCTTATTTCTTCTGATAAATGAGCTCTTGGAAAGGAATCAGAATTAGCTTGAGTCTGTATCAACGGGTCATCATCGGTTTAGAAAAGCTGGAAATCAGGTTGAGTGTGGCTGTGACATCACTGAAAGTAATAATTGAAGAATACTTCACAACCTGCAATTGAGCAATATTTCCTTTTTCTAAACGTAACTTTCCACGCCGTCCTGTCCAGGCTCTGTGCTCACGGCTGTGCTCAGGGGTGAATGAGCTCAACAGCAACGGAGAAACGCCGCTCCACGTGGCCTGCCGTCTGGGCCGGGTGGAGTCCGTCAAAGCCCTGCTGGAGGGGGGGGCCAAGTGCGACACCAGGGGCAGCACAGGAAACCCCATCCACACCTCCATGAAGTACAGCGAGAAGGGGTGAGCGGACAAACCAAAACAACAAGCTGGAGCTGCCTTTTTTTCCCTTCCCTGGGCTACAAGAATTGTCTCCAGGAAGGAAGTGGCTCTGTTTGTTGTTCCTTTGCCCTGCAGGCTAATGAAATTAGTGTAAATCAATGTTTCTGATTCGTTTTGTGCCTACACGAGCATTAAAACTGCATTTTAGCTAAAGTGAAACTTTGACAAACCTGCTAAATGCCAGCGAAGATGCCATAAGCATCGGAAATTATAAATGATTAAACTTGGGAAATGTGAGGTTGTCTATGCGGTGTGTTTGTCTGTCAGCTGCATGGAGGAGATTCTCAAAGCAGATCCGTCCCAGCTGCAAGCCGAAGACTCCGTGTACGGAGGGACGCCCCTGCACTGGGCCAAAACCGCCGAGGTACAGACTTCTGCACGCACTCTAACTGTTAATGTTACATATTATTAATTAATCGCATGATCAATTACACTGAGCTCCATCATTTATATCCTGATGAGTAATACTTTTTGAAAGGGCAACTTTGTTTACAGAGACTCAGTTGTGTGTGTTCATTTCCTTTTATTAGTTTTGCTTGTCTTGTTTTATTTTGGGTATTTAAGATATCATGTTAAATATTCTTTATGAAATTAATGTGTGCTAGTAGCGACGCGCCGAGCCACTTTATTCCATTTCCAATACCGATACCTGAGGTTTAGTATCGACCGGTACCGATCCGATACACAGGAACAGAGCTGGATCCACTTAAAACGTTGCTTTTTTTAAAAAGCACAGAAAAACAAATTTATTTGATAACTAAATGCACTATATTTTTACCATGTTTTCACATGCCTCTTGGTCAAACATGTAAAAACAACACAACTTTAATTTGCTCAATTGTGCAGTTAGAATCAGGCACATTGTCACAAATATCTGATGTCGAATTTTTTCAATATCAGGACCGTTACAGATATTGACTGTGGCTTGATGCATTTCTGTTCATTAGTCTTTGAGAGGACGGACGTGCATCATCACGGCATCACTAATACATTGCTTGGAAATGATCTCAAAACAACAACATTATCGCAATAATTACAGGGCCAATCTATCGTCCAGCGAAATGTGTTGGATGATTAGAGTTGATGGCAGGAAGCTACGTCGTTGATTCATTTAGAGTCTTAAATGAATCGACTTCCCCATTAAATGTTAAATGAAACTTTAAACTTGAAATGAAAAAGGAAGGCGTCCGTTTTGCTTCTTCTCTGCCAGATGTGCCGCATGCTGCTGGACCGCGGCTGTGAGATAAACTACCTCAGTAAGACCGGCGAGAGCGCCCTCCACGTTCTGACCAAGAAGGGCCGCTTTGAGGCCGCCATGGTGCTGCTGACCCACGGGGCCAATGCCAACCTGAAGGGCCAGGACGGAAACACGGCCCTGCACCTCGCTATGAAGGTCCCTGTTTTCTGGACATTTACAGATGATATTGAATTAAAAAAATAAAACTTTGAAGTGAATAAGAATCTATAATTGCAAAATGATTTCCAGAGAGATTCATTATTAAAAAACCTCACATTTGATGTTTTGATGTCATTTATTGCAGTAATGCATTAATGTATGATTGCAATAATGCTTTTTTTTGTTTTTTCTGTGCTTGTTCTCACTAGATGGACCACATGGAGCTGATTAAAGGTTTGATTGTGTTTGGCGCCGATGTTGAGATCCACAACGACCTGGGAGAAACACCCGGGCTGATCGCAGCTCGCACCAGCAAAGGTGGGAGAGATCGGCGGTTAAACCGCGACGGCTGCTGGCCTGGTTTGTTAAAAAGCATACAGTTAACAATAAAGTAAGTTATTTCTAAACTTAAGATGATAATTCAAGTCATTGGATCTCATTTAAGAGCATGTGTTGTAGTGTAAATAACAGAAATGTGCATGCTAACAAGTGAAAATATCCAGGAAAGACTGCATTAAAAGTGTGATTTTTGTATTTATTAATGAATCTTTAGAGGCATAAAAAGAGGAATTTTTTTCACAGCTTGAAGTAAAACGAACCCTCAGTTTTGTGTTCTTTTCTGTGACATTCATCACATCACACTGATGTGTTGAGCTACTTAAAAATTAGAGCTTTTAAATTATTTTTAATCCATGACACCTTAGTCTAGTCAGAAATTTCAGCTAATTAGACCATCATTAGTTTTTTGTATTTTATAAAAACACTCAATTGATCTGATAATCCTTTGAAAATGTACAGAAATCATTATTTTACTTTGAGTTCCTTCATTTCTCAGTGTGGGAAAAAAATTGTTTTAAGAATCATTTGGAAATAAATTTGTCTATAGAGTTTCTAGAGCTCGTTTCCTCTCCGCACCACCGTGTCGATGGCGTCGCTCCTGACCGCCTTGTAGATCCTCAGGGGTTTTCACCGTGACCCATTGACCTCTCACACCACGTCTCCCAGCAGCATCGCAGCTGCAGAAAACCTTTATTTATTACACACAACTTTGTTTCATTGTATAGAAAACACTTGGAGTATTTTTCCTCTAAGAAGAAGTAAAGCATCACATTTTGAGTTCTGGGTTGATTTCTTAAAATGTTTTGTACAGTGTTAAAGATTTCTGATCTACGACACTAAAAAAAAATTAATTAAGAGAATAAAGTCACATGAGAAGTTGGAATAAATAATAAAGTAGTATTACGAGAATAAAGTCAATATTATAACTTTTTTCTGGTAGAATGGCTTATTGTTTTCTTAGTAGGGATCTAATACTCTGTATTGATCACAATTTTTACTCTAATTTAAAAGTTAATCTGAATAAATTCCTGTTAAATCAGAATATAATCATTCAAAATATGTTCATCACATTTTAAGCACAAAATCATCCTTGAGCTGTTTTAGAGTCTCCGTCACTTTAAATCCGAAGAAGCTCCTTCTGGCCACCCCCCCAACTCAACGTTTACACTCGTGCCAAAATGTCTGCCACCAGGTGCGCAGTTAGACAAAATGGCTGCCACCAGGTGCTCATTGTGACAAAATGGCTGCCACCAGGTGCGGAGTTAGACAAAATGGCTGCCACCAGGTGTGCAGTTAGACAAAATGGC
>VMRN01000087.1:290240-300976 GCA_010277015.1 Poeciliopsis turrubarensis | reverse complement strand
GAACACTGATGAACAATGGAGGAACACTGATGAACACTGATAGACTTTGGAGGAACACTGATGAACAATGAATGAACACTGATGGACTTTGGAGGAACACTGATGAACTCTGGATGAACACTGATGGACTCTGGATGAACACTGATGGATTTTGGAGAAACACTAATCAACACTGGAGGAACACTGATGGACTCTGGAGGAACACTGATACTGCTCTGCCGGCCTCCGTTCCTGGCAGAGGCCGGCTCCCTGCCGCGCTCCGTTCCTGACAGAGGCCGGTCTGCTCTGACGGCCTCCGTATTGGCATAGGCCGGCTCCCTGCCGGCCTCCATTCCTGGCAGAGGCTTAACATTAGCATCAATGCTAAAGAAAGCTGCAATGTCATCAATAGGAAATGGAGAGTCACAAGCATGATTTACTCCATTCAGTACACTAAACATGGGTAATAAGTCAGAGAAATAGCTAAGACCACATATAAGGTAAAAGGCTAATGCTAATGCTCTGCCTTGCTGTGCAAGACAGTGCCCAAACTTGAGGGAAAACAATGATGCAAGCAAATATCATTGCAGCGCCTTGCGGCGCTGCATTAGCCACAGATGAATCTTAAGGCTTTTATTTTGAAATTTTTAATAAGCTTAATTTTAAATGTCCAAAATAATAGTGTAACAGTGGTTTTCTTAAAAAAGTCACATAAAGCCCAAGAGGGCAGTTACGTGATATAAAAGAATGTCAGGGCTTTTATTTTGAAATTTTCATGAAGCTTAATTTAAAATTGTCACACTAATCCTGTGTGTAACAATGGTTGGTTAAAATCAGTTATAAAATGCCTAAACACAATGTAATTCTAAAGGCCAGCTCAGTCCTCCTCAGGAGGAACTGACAGTTCCGCCATGTTGTAGTTCTGACAATAAGCTCTGACCTCTTTTGTAGGCACTGAGTGTTCCGCCATGTTGCAGTCCTAACCTTCAGTAATTGTAGTTCTAATGATGAGGTCAACTGTCATGTCAGTGTGACACACAAGGAGAGACTTAATTCTAAGTGCTTGAAGCAGTTAGTTTTTCTGAAAGGCCCGAGAGAAATATTCAAGCTTTTATTTTGAAAATTTCATCAAGCTTAATTTAAAATTGCCACACTAGTCCTTTGTGTGACAATGGTTGCTGAAAATCAGTTATAAAATGCCCAAACACAATGTAATTCTAAAGGCCAGCTCATTCCTCCGCAGTAGTAACTGACAGTTCCGCCATCTTGTAGTCCTAACCTTCAGGAATTGTAGTTCTAAAGAGGAGGTCAATCCTTCCCCAGAGTTCTGCCATAGTAAAAACTACAGTGATGCGTTTTTATAGTTCTAATCAGCTGGCCCTCCTCTGTTCCGTTGCTATGGTAATGGATCCTCTGCCAGCTGTTGTGTGTGTGTGTGTGTGTGTGTGCGTGTGTATGTGTGTGTGTGTGTGTGTGTAAGACAGAGAGGTGGAGACAGATTTCTATCTTTGTGAGACACCCAGTCAGTTTTAATGTAAAAAGCAGTCTGAACAACTCCTTGCCGTTCGGGAACCGTGATACGTATCGGAAAACCGTTTGAAGCGTATTAGAGGGCTGTTTGTCGTCTCCGATAGACTTGCAATTCATATCTGTAGCTCATTCACAGTAATTGCAGCGATGAGAGAAAAATGGTGTGCGCTGAGGTCTGAAATTTTCCAGGAAAGCATGAAAATGAATGGTGGAGAGCGTCAGTTACCCTGGTGCTTCAGAGCCACCTCTGTCAAGGTGGCTCTGAAGCACCTTGACAGAAAACCATAAGCCCTAGGAAAATTTTGAAAACATTTTACCGGAGCAGGCATGCGTATCGATGTCATGACCGAGTTTGATACCGATGTGCCGATATTTGTGGGCGTGACAGCGATTTCAAAATTGATTTGGGGTCAAAAATACACGTCATTCTTCACTCTAGCGGAGCGGCAGTTGGTTTCAGTTATGCTCTGCGTTTCGGCAGTTGGAAATTTCGCTCGTTTTTCGCTTTTTACGTCGCCGTCGTAACGCCGATTCCCCATAAAAGTAATAGTTCCAATGCCGGGATCGAGCCACACGTTTTGATACCACTTTTGTGGGTGGGCTCGCAGTGGTGCTTGCCGCATTCCGGTCTACGGAAGAATAAGTTATAATAATAAAGAGGCATTCTATTGGGTGAAGATTAATAGGTGCCTGCCATGCAATGCATGGAGGCAGCAAGTCAGTCACTGCTCTCCTTATGCATTGCTATGGGCAGGGCCCCAATAATAAAGAGGCATTCTATTGGGTGAAGATTAATAGGTGAGCAGTGACTGACTTGCTTCGCAAATCAGTCACTGCTCTCCTTATGCATTGCTATGGGCAGGGCCCCAAATAGGACAAATGGCTTCCAAGGCGATAATTATGTGGAATTAAATTGTCTTGATATTTTAAAACGTAGTTCGATGCTCTCTGGCTTCTTGCTTTCAGCTCACAATCTGAAAGGATTTTCCTCCATCAAACATGCTACTTATTTTTGTCTCTTTATTTAGTGGAAATATTGATGTCGGTGAGATTTTCACCAAAATAATGACATTTTTCAGCCTCCACTGTTGAGAATGAGTTACTGGCATTCACAAATGACGCCGGAATAAATTCCAGTCCAACATCTGGTTTGAGGTGATTCCTCTGGAATCTGTTGGACAGAAAACATAGATATTAGTCTCAAAATGTTTGGCCTCTCCTGAGCTACAATTTGGGGTCATAACCTGATGAAATGTGCAAAATTTAAAGGCGTATGAGTGGGAACATTTTTCTAAGCTTTCGCATGAACATTTCCTTCTATTCTTCAGTCTATAATGTCATGATGTCTTGTCATTTGTATATTTATCTAATTTATTTGTAATTTTCTTTTAATGGTTAACAGTATTTAATCCAAATTTGCCTGCAGGATAGACAGACTGCTGTGTTTGGACGGTGGTGGTATCAAAGGCCTGGTTCTGATCCAGATGCTGATCGCCCTGGAGAAGGAGGCGGGTCGGCCGACCAGGGAGCTCTTCGACTGGGTCGCTGGGACGAGCACCGGAGGCATCCTCGCGTTAGCAATAGTCCATGGTGTGTTTTCGGTTTTCCCACCTGGGTGTGTGTGGCGCCAGAACTAAAAGGTTGTGTCTTCTGTGTGAAGGTAAGTCCATGGAGTACCTGCGCTGCCTGTACTTCAGGATGAAGGAGCAGGTGTTCAGAGGGTCCAGGCCGTATGAATCGGCACCGCTGGAGGACTTCCTGAAGAAAGAGTTTGGAGAGAACACAAAGATGACAGACATCAGATTCCCAAGGTTCAAATCATATTGTGGCATTGAGAACCTTTCAAAACAAGGACTAGACATGATAAAAAAAAAAATATATATATATATATATATATATATATATGTAAAGCAGCAAGTGATAAAATGCTTTAATTCCGAAGAATTAAAGCATTTTAAAACAGGACTCTGCGATGCTAACTACAGCTGGCATTAGCATAATGGTCATTAAATAATAAAAAAAAAAAATCCAAAGGAATATCAGCAAATTTGCTCATACTTTATTTGAAAAATAAACAAGCAATCTCAGCATAATTTTACTTGCTTACATAGTCATACGCTACAGGTACAACGGTATTGGTCATCTCATAATTTCATAAATCTGTTCTCATGATTGAATAAACCTTCTCCAGCATCTTAGCCACCCTTCCTCCGTTTTCTGCCTTCTGTCTGTCCATCCAGGGTCATGGTGACCAGCGTTCTGGCCGACAGACATCCAGGTGAGCTCCACATCTTCAGGAATTATGACCCTCCGTCTGTCCTCAGAGAGCCCTCCTACGCCACCACCGCCACCTTCAAGCCTCTCACCATCCCGCAAGGTACTGGACTGTAAATGTGGCTCACCACACTCGTTTGACCTCTATGGACCTTTAGCACCACTAGGTGGTGACAAAGTGAGCAGTTCTCCTGCAGAATTAGGTTTTTGTTTTTTGTTTTTTTGTCATTTTTCTAAATGAATGAAGAAATGCAGTTGTGCTGTTTGAGTGCCAGCCATGTTGTTGTTGCAGGGTGGGAGGATGAGGATGTGTTGATAGTAGGATACACAGATGAGCCGCCCAGAAAGCGTAGGAAGGTGACAGATGAAGGTGTGTAGACGATGTGCGTAGGAGAAAGTTGAGTCATGACACGGTTCACAACGAAAAGCCTAAAAAGTCTTGAAATGCTGCTCATTTAGGCCTTAATATCAGGTCAGGCATCTCTTCTTTGTATTGTCAAACAGCATGTAAGCAAAACTTTAGCCCTTTGTGAGCTGATCAATTTTCCCAGGTCAAACCTTCTGCTTTAAACCCGAAAGCGTCAAACGTCTTCGCCTCAACGTAATCTGTGTCTTTACGTCAGAGCAACTCGTATGGAGAGCCGCCCGCTCCAGCGGCGCCGCACCCACCTACTTCCGACCAATGGGCCGCTTCCTGGACGGAGGGCTGTTGGCCAATAACCCGACGCTAGACGCCATGACAGAAATCCATCAGTTCAACAAGTCATTAAAAGCTGAGGTAGCAGATTCGCAAGCGTTTGTGTCGCTGACTCATCCGCATGCGTAAAGCCGCACCGAGCTGTTCTACAGATCCGTTTTATCTGTTGTCTTTCTCAGGGTCGTGAAGCGAACATCAAGACGCTGGGCATAGTTGTTTCTCTTGGAACAGGTGGGTCTGACGGAAAACCACATATGACGTGATTGAAAAGTCAGCTTGTGAAAGTTTGAAGTCACTTTAAAACGTCCATCATGTTTGAAATGCAGACAGCGTTTAAAACGGCACACAAAGGCAGTTGCATGTCTTTGTGCGACTGCAAATAAATTCCTCTGAAATACAACTCGCTTTCAGTTCCACTTTCACATGAACAACATTCCGGGGTTTTAGTTTCCGGGTGAATGTCACTGGTGGTGTTGTGTCTTTCCAGGCAAACCTCCGCAGGAAGTGGTGACCTCCGTGGACGTTTTCCGACCCTCCAACCCTCTGGAGCTGGCCAAGACGTTCGTGGGCGCTAAGGAGCTGGGCAAAATGTTGGTGGACTGTGTGAGTGCACCGCTCTCATCTTACGCCGAGCCGTAGACATTTCTCGTCTTATTTTATTCACTCCTGATTCACAATCAAAACGGTCTGCGTCGTCCGTTTTGTCTTAAACTCAAAACCTGTCTGGATGCGCAGTGTACAGACTCCGATGGCTGCGCCGTGGACCGGGCTCGAGCCTGGTGTGAGATGATCGACACCATCTACCACAGGTCAGCCGCTCGCCAACGTGCCCCTTTCTTTGCTACATCCTGATTTTTCTGTTGTTCTACACTTCCCTGTTTATTGCCAACACATCCAGTAAATTCACGTCTCCTTCTCAAAACCCTTGTGGGACATTTTTGCACGTTTTCATGCTTACAACAGTTGAATCAAATGACCGATTATCCTTGTGAAGATGCGGTGAACTTCTACAGAATCCAACAAATGACCAAATATTTGACTCGCGTCTGATGAAGAAGATAATTGGTAAAACACCCTGCATTTTCTCAACTGAGTGATTGGGATACATGAGTGTGGAGTTGAAAACATCCCATCAATAACACAATAACACAGTCCTGATTGTCTGGGGAGGCAGCTGCTGGTAACCCGCGGCGACAGGTTACTATTCGCTCGCGAATTTGGCGTAATTAAATGAAACGGTGCAATATTTTGTTCAGCAGATGATACGTCATGTGGAAAATGGTGAACACCTCGCACTGAAGGGATTTATTGAGCCTGCGTAAAGATGAGCATCAGCCCTTTGGGGATCCCACCAGTCATACGCATCGCTCACGTGGCACGTTGTGTTTTTGCTAAGACTCTTCAAAAAGTGTTTTCATCTCATGCGCTCAACTAAATTTGACCAGAGTAAAAGAAGATCGTCAAATACTTATGAAATTAGGAAACAGGACACAGAATTTGAGCAGGTAGTCTGTAGTGGTGCAGTGTAGGTGACATGAGTCTGATGAGGAAATGTCCACAAAAGGCTTCAGAGACTTCAGAGATGACTAAATTGAAAAAAAAAAAAAAAATGTCCTATACATATTTCTGGTGCCAACCTCTTTAAAGTTTACACTGTAAACTTTACAGTATCAGTATGAGTGTGGATTTGTAAAAGTGACCAGAATTAATTGAGCATATGACTGGAAGAACCTTTTTTTTTTTTTCTTTTTTTTTTAAAAAAACGGGACCTTTAACTTCCCTAAAATCAGACAAAGTTAAAAGTTTTTGCATGTAAAAATGTGATTCCTCCTGATACTTAAAGGTACAATGCATTCAAACAGATTTGCCAAGTGCTGCAGTAATAAGTGAATGTATATGCATGTTTCGTTGTGCAGACTGAGCCCCCAGCTGTCCCAGGAGGTGATGCTGGACGAAGTGAGCGACGAGGTTCTGGTGAACATGCTATGGGAAACGCAGATGTATCTGTTTGAGAAACGGGAAGTGCTCCAATCTCTGGCGAAAACGTTGCTGTGAGGCTGACGGGAGAAAGGGACGACGGAGAAGGAGCACCGATATAAACCTACGGATATTTGAGGATCGACAAGAACGACCAGTATTCTAAGATGAGGAGCGATTTTTGGTGCTTCCTGAAGGGCCTGTGTGAGAAACCACTGAAACTTTCGACTAAAATAAACGTGAATCAAAGGAAGTTTCAAACCTGACAGAGATCTGGCACTGAAAGTAACTTGGCATGAATTTATGAAGGGGAGAGACGTGTAGCAATGACCTTAGCACCGACCTTAGCACTGACCTTAGCACTGACCGCGTTTTCTGCTTTCTTTACCAGGTTTCACAGTTTTTGGATGAACTACCGGAAAGTTCACATAAAAACCTCTCCGGTATAAAAATTCCTCTTACCATGGGTTTGTAAGAGGAGCACTTACCATGCGTGTTTTTACCGCTTACCATGGAGGAAGTGGTGAAAACAGAATCGCACAGAAACTGTCAGCGTCTGCCGCTGCTTCCCTCTCCTCGCTTTGTTGAAGACAAGCGGTTCAAGCGACGTTTTCATTCACCCTCAAATATCCACGCAAGTCATCTAAAAAAACCGCTTGGGTGACAGACGTTTTGTTTCTGTGTCGGCGATTTCCATCACCCACGTAGGGCAGCTGTGAAGATTCACCAGATCTGCCTCACACGTCCGTGTTGTTGTCTTTCCACATGTCATCCTTTGTGCTCATTTACAGGCCGTTGGTATCGTTGCATTATTTCGATGCACTTATACTCCTTACTGCCTATTTCCAAATGTTTTCCGTCTCCAGAATGTGAACTGGAAGCTTTCACAGAGACTTAAATGTAACAGATCATGGGAGCTGCTGCTGCTACTTGCAAACATAACAAAAGCAAATAAATAATGATTTTTGTATTGGGGTTTTTTTTTCTATCACATATTGAGGCGTTTACTTATATGGTAATAAATTTTATGACTACTGGCATAAGATTTGTTTCTGTTTTTTGTTGCCACGGTTTATTGCAATTTGTGATCCCCTCGTATTGTCAGTTCTCCAAAAACACACAAAGAAAACGACTCATGAAAAAACACAGTCAGAGCGACCGCATGTGAAATAAATGAATTAGACGAAGACTTACGTTTTAACATTTTTATTTCTATTAGTTATGATGATTTTTTTTTTATTTTCTTTTTGCTAAAAGCAAATAAAACATTTTTTATTTTCTTTTAGCAAATAAAAAATGCTAAAAGTTTATTTATACAAAAATAAACTGTCTTTAAAACCAGAAGTGTGGGTTTAATACCTTCCTCAAGTACATTTTTTTTAAAATGTACTTTTAATGAGAAATGAGACTCATCAGGGTATAAATGGCAATTTATTGAACTTGAATGTAAATTATGTATCTAAAGTCACGTCAGTCCAACATAACCACAATGAAGAGTTTAAAAGAGTTCCAGATATCTAATCCAGATATGATTGAAATCCTGTAGTTCGGGGTTGTTAATGTTGCAAAGATACTGTTAAATAATGAAATGTGCTAAAAAAAAAAACCCCAAAAAAATGAATTCCTCTTTAAAATCTAATATTTAAAATTACCTCCTGAAACAATACATGTTTCTGAACATTTTCTGAAGATCTGAAGTTCTTATTTTCAATAACTTTACCTAAATAAAAATAAAAGTAATGAAGGTAATATTCCTTTACAACATTAAGAAAACGGCAACTTAAAAACGGCACAAAAAAAACCAAAACAAACTTATGCAACCATTTGCTGACGAATCAGCTGCAGTTTCAAAGTCAGATAAAGATATTTCCGCATGTAATGTGAAGTTTGTTTTTATCTTCTTCAGCTTGTCTCGAAGAGCCTTTGTTACTTTCCTTTTTTGTCATTAGTGTGACAGAGACCTCCCATGAATAAGTGTCTTGTTTCACTTCCTCAAAAAGGAAGTGAAACAATGTCGAAATGGAAGCTTTCAGAGTTATTGTGTAAATGCTGGCCAGTTCAAACAAATAAGATGGGGAAAAAAAAAAAAAAAAAAAAGACAGAAACGTTCACAAAAGTTTAGGTTTAATTCAGTGTCTTTGTATCAAAATTGTGTCATACGGTTTCTGGATGCCCATTTCACGTTTGTCTCTCACATTAAGAAACATCATTACATTCACAGATCAGACAGAAAAAAATATTCAGACAATAACTTTTTAAGTTACTTGTCTTTACCTTTTTTCATTCATACTCTTTTTTTTTTTTCTTAGCAAAATGAATCTACACAGCAAACATTTTTAAAATAGCTAAGCTCTTTTGACACAGCTAAGATAAAATAATTTTAAATCGAAGCAATAAACAGAATGAACTTCTAATACGCTTATCCACATCCACAAACCAAAGGCCAGAACTCTTGTTAAAGGGGCAGAATTATGTCAAGTCAATGTTTTTGAGCTTCACATCATGTTATGTGATTCCCTCATCAAAACATAGCAGGAGTTTTGCTTTGATTCCTTCCCTGCGCGTCTGAGAAATCCTTCAATCTCCATGGCAACAAGACGGCTGCTCAAAACGCCTGGGCGGATCAGCGCCGCGTTCAAGGACAAACCTCCTCGCTTCGCCTCACAGCGCAGCTCTGAGGCTGCTCCTTCAGACTAGCCGCAGGCAATCGGCAAACGCCTGGTGGAGCTTCTATTGAGCTCGTCATCGGAGCAACTTCTCAGTGTAACGCTGAAGGTTTAATAAAGGAGTGATGTGAGCATTTTATAAAGGCAGAGTTTCACAAAGAGCAAAGTCAAAGTTTATTTATATATCACATTTACAACAGTCTCAGCTGTTTGTTGTGAAAGTCCTTCACAACAAACATCAAAGCTAGATACAAAAAGAAAAGAAAATTAGGTTCAGTAAAAAAAAAAAATAAAGACAACAAAGATGCTCTTCAATAATGAACAGTTTCTTAAAGAGATACAGGCCCAATCTCCACGCCTTAAATGAAGACGTCAAATTTATTTTAAGACATTTAATATTTAAAGCATTTTTATAACAACTGAAGGTGACATAGTTACTTGATTGCGTTATAAAATGGCACTGTGTGATAATAGTTGTCAGAACAAGTAAGAAATGGCCCAGGCATCAATCAGCAAGCAGCAGGAATATGACGGTACATTAGAGAGAACAAACCTCTCTGTTCTTGTTGAGTTTGCATGTTGAAAAATTGGGTTCTAAATTACTGCGAGATTTCAACTTGGCATTAAGACCTGATTTTTGTTGGCCTTTCAAAGTGAAATTAATAGAATCTCTTCTAATTAAAATCTTGCTGTCCATAGTGGAATTCTCGCCAATATGTGTCCGAGAGTCCTAATGTGCTTTAAGACCCACAGCTGATGCATTCTGAGCCACCGGCTCAGCTTACAGCACCAAATAATATTAGCTACCGTAACTACACGTTACAACTAAAACCCAGCGATCAGGCCCGAAACCTGGGAGCAGTGATGGACTCGGACCTGAACCTTCAGAGTCACATAAAGACAGTCACAAAGTCAGCCTTCTGTCACCCGAAGGCCAAAGATTACAGGATTAATGTCTCAGTGAGATCTAGAAAAACTCATCTATGCGTTTATCTTTAGTCGCATTGATTGTTGCAACACCGTCTTCACAGGCCTGTCCAACAAATCAAACAGCTGCAGCTGATCCAGAACGGTTCCTGGTTCTCACTAGAACCAGGAGGATGGAGCACATAACACTAGTTTTAAAGTCCCTACACTGGAACTCAAAGAATAGACTTTAAAATATTGTTGTTGATTCATAAATCACTCAATGGCTTAACCCCACAACACATTAAAGATCTGCTGTTGTTGTATCAACCTTCCTCTGGTCTTCTGGTTCTGGTTCTGGTTCTGGTTCTGGTTCTGCTCCGCATCCCCAGAACCAGAGCCAAACGAGGAGAAGCAGCTTTCAGCTTCTCTGCACCCTAAATCTGGAACAAACTTCCAGAGAACCGCAAAACAGCAGAAACACCGACTTCCTTTAAATCTCGACTAGAAACCCGGCTGGTCAGAGTCGCCTTCGAAGCATAATGGATCAGGGATTTAACGACGACGTTTGACTTAATGTGACGTTTCGATTGTAAACATTACATTAATGCCTTGTTGCTGAAAAGTGAGGTACAACTTGATCGATTGGTTGATTGAAAACACAGTTTATGCCTGCAACACCAGGTTGCAGGCATAAACAATATATA